>PVKS010019001.1:0-39186 GCA_004027875.1 Aplodontia rufa
GCCTGTAAAATAATATTTTTAAATTTTTAACGTATAAAACCCCCAAAACTTGGGTTTTTGTTTTTTTTTTTTCTTTTCCTTCTTTTTCCTCTGCTGCTTTCTTACCTTACGATTAATACTGAATTTTGGTGTTAGTGGATGTAAATACTTATCTGCGTGTATGTATTAGTGACTGGCTCTTATTTTTTAGGTCTTATTGAACCCTACTGCTAACTTCTTTCTCCACTGTATTCTGGTAATCCCTATATTTAAGAATCTTTCTTTCATTCTCACCCCAAGTCTTTACCCTACCCACACCCCAGTCCTATGTTTTCCTTAGTCCTAATAGAATAACTACTCCCCCCTAAGCCCTAGTTCCCCTATACTCTATAACAGGTGTGATTTTATACCTCCCCAATTCACTTCCTTGACTTCCTAGTCAATCCTTCTCCCCAATTTCAGGGAGACCCTAATACCTGAAGAAATTGACAAGCCTCAAAATGGCTACTTGCTTGGTATCATACTACACAGTGAGAGTTCTCTCAAAGAAAGTTGCCACTATTGGTGCTAATCATCAGCTCCTCTGCTTTAGTTGAAATGGACTAGTATTTGCACTTATAGCCTCTCAAATTCTCACAGAACCATCTGGCATCTTTAGGTCTATATTGATCAAATAGCTCCTCTTCACAACGAAGCAAAGTCATAAGAAGCTCCAATTTCTCCAACAAGAGTTACAAGGCTGAAATAAAAGATAAGCTCTCTGACTCAGAAAATGAGGAAAAGGGGAAATAACTCTCAAACCCAGACCTCCCCACCTAAGGACCACACAGCTGGGGCCCTAGATGAAAACCAAAGACATTGTATCAGCATTATGATTAGTAATGCAATCAAAGAGTTGAGAGAGGAAATAAGGAAAGAGATCAAAGAGCAATTTCAAGAGATGAGAGACAAATTCTACAGAGATATTAAGGATCAATTCCAGGAGATGAAAGTTCAGCTGTACAAAGATATTGACATTCTGAAAAAAGATATAGAAGAGCTATCAGATTTGAAAAACAGTTAACCAATTCAAATCTTCACCGGAAGACACCAACACCAGAGTAACCTCCACTGAAAATAGAACTTCAGTGCTTGCAGAACGAGTATCGGACAATGAGGATCGCCTAAACAATGTAGAAGTCAAAGAAAAAAAGCGAGATAAACAGCTTATTTTACATAATCGGAACTTCCAAGTAATATTTGATTAGATGAGGCTTAATAATTTGAGAATCATTGGCCTGGAGGAAAACTCTGAACAGCAAACAAGGGGATTCAGGAACCTTTTAAGCGAAATCATAAGTGAGAACTTCCCTTATTTTGGTATTGATCTAGAATACCACATCCAAGATGCTTATAGAACACCAAATAGACACAATCAGAGGAGAAACTCAACAAGACATATCATTTACAAATTGAATAACAGAGAAATTAAAGAGAGTATTCTAAAAGCTGCTAGAGGAAAGCCCCAAATCACATTCAGAGGCAAACCTATTCGGATCAACTATGGATTTTTCAGAACAAACAATGAAGGCTAGAAGAGCTTGGAACACTATCTTTCAAGTGTTAAAAAATAACAACTTTCAACCAAAGATAATATATCTGGCAAAACTCAGCTGCAAATGCTGAGTTTTGCCAGATAAAGGGGAAATTAAATATTTAACAATAAACTCATGCTTGCAAGATACGTGAACACTAATCTTGCTCTACAGAGCATTCTCAAAGATGTTCTCCACTCAGAAGATAATGCCAATGATATGATAAATCCTTAAACAAGGGTGAGTCAATAATCATACTATACAAAAACTGACTTTCAAGATGACTCAAAATTCTGTAATAAATACAAAGTCTGTGAATCAGCCTCCCATATCTATTCTATCCTTGAATGTGAATGGTCTCAATGCCCCAATTAAAAGACAGAGACTGACCCACTGGATCAAAAAACAAAATCCAACAATATGTTGCCTGCAAGAGATACATTTGACATTCAAAAATAGACACAGGCTGAAAGTGAAAGGATGGCAAAACGTCTACCAGGCCTGTGGCCCAAAAAAGCAAGCTGGTGTAGCAATTCTAATTTCTTACAAAATTAATTTCCAACTAAACTAGTCAGAAAAGACAAAGAGGGACACTTTATCATACTAAGAGGGACAGTTCACCAAGAATATATGATGATAATCAACATTTATGCCCCCAATTACATCCCCCCAAATATATGGAAAAAATACTTAAGGACATTAATCCCCTCATTGATCTCAACACAGTAATCCTGGGGATTTCAACACACCACTATCAACTCTAGAGAAATCATCAAAACAAAAAAGCAATAAAGATGTCTCCAATCTGAACTACTCTATTAATCAATCGAGCATAACAGACATTTACAGAATATTCCATCCTAAGACAGCTGAATTTACCTTCTTCTCATCAGCCCATGGATCCTAATCTAAAATAGACCACATCCTAGTTCACTGGGATAATCTTAGCAAATATAAAAAAGTGGATATAATCCCATGTATTCTCTCAGATCATAATGCTATGATTTTAGCAATCAACGACAAGAGAAACAACAGAAACTATTCTAAAGCTTGGAAATTGAATAATTACCTCTTAAATGAAGGATGGGTAAAGGAGGAAATGAGAACAGAGATTATGAAGTTTTTGGAATTGAACAAGAATGAGGAAACAACATACCGAAACCTCTGGGACAGTATGAAGGCTTTCATAGAGGTAAATTTATAGCACTGCGTGCATACATCAAAAATCTAGAAAGAGAGCAGATTGATAGCCTTATGCTTCAACTCAAACGACTACAAAAGGAGGAACAGTCCAACCCTAAATCTAACAGAAGACAGGAAATCACCAAAATCAGAGCTGAAATCAACGAAATTGAGGAAAAAAAAAAGCTATTCAAACTATTAACAAATCTGAGAGTTGGTTCTTTGAAAGAGTTAACAAAATCAACAGACCCCTTGCCAAACTCTCCTAAAGGAAGATCGAAATGAAGCAAATCAACAAAATCAGAGATGAAAATGGAGATATCACCACAGACCCATCCAAGATACAGAAGATTATCAGAATCTATTTTGAAAATTTATACTCTGCCAAGTTTGATAACCTGGAGGACATGGACAGGTTTTTGGACACAAACAACTTCCCCTCTTTAACACAGGAGGACATTGAAAACCTCAACCAACCTATACAGAAAGCGAAATTGAAGCAACAAGCAAAGCTCTCCCAAAAAAGAAAAGCCCAGGTCGGGATGGATATACGGCACAATTCTACCATGCCTACACAGAAGAACTAACACCGGTCCTCTACAAGCTCTTCCAGGAAATTGATAGAGAGGGATCACTCCCAAACAATTTTTATGAAGCAAATATTACACTGATTCCAAAGCCCAACAAAGACACATCAAGGAAAGAAAACTACAGACCAATGTCCCTGATGAACATTGATGCAAAAATCCTTAATAAAATTTTAGCTAATCGGATACAAAAGCACATTAAAAAGATAATTCATTATGATGAAGTGGGCTTCATTCCAGGAAAACAAGGCTGGTTCAATATACGCAAATCAATAAATGTAATTCACCACATAAACAAAATTAAAAACAAAAATCATATAATCATCTCTATTGATGCAGAGAAATCATTTGATAAAATTCAAAGCCATTTTATGCTCAAAACTTTGGAAAAGATAGGGATCAAGGGAAGATACTTTAACTATGTCAGATCTATTTATGACAGACCCATAGCCAGCATTATCCTCAATGGAGAAAAACTGAAAGCATTTCTACTGAATTCAGGTACAAGACAAGGCTGACCACTATCCCCACTCTTGTTCAATATAGTCCTTGAAACCTTTGCCAGAGCTATCAGGCAAGACAAGGAAATCAAAGGTATTCATATAGGAAAAGAAAGTTAAATTATCTCTATTTTCAGACGACATGATTTTATACCTAGAAGACCCAATAACATCAGCCAGAAAATTCCTAGAGCTCATAGGAGATTTTAGCAAAGTAGCTGGCTAAAAGACCAACTCCAACAAATCACTAGCATTTCTTTACTCCAGCAACAAATCCGCAGAAGAAGAAATCAGGAAATCTCTCCCATTCACCATCACTTCCAAAAAAATGAAATACT
Organism: Aplodontia rufa; assembly: GCA_004027875.1. Lineage (NCBI taxonomy): Eukaryota > Metazoa > Chordata > Mammalia > Rodentia > Aplodontiidae > Aplodontia > Aplodontia rufa. Next base: position 4,161 of record PVKS010019001.1, read on the forward strand.
TGGGCATTAACCTTACAAAGTATGTAAAGGACCTCTTCAAAGAAAACTATCAAACACTAAAAAAAGAAATTACAGAAGACCTGAGTACATGGAAAAACATTCCATGCTCATGGTTAGGCAGAATCAATATAATAAAGATGGCCATTCTACCCAAAGCCCTATACAGATTCAATGCAATCCCCATCTAGATACCTATGACATTCTTCACAGATATAGAAAAAGCAATTCTCAAGTTCATATGGAATAACAGGAGACCCAGACTAGCCAAAACACTACTCTATAGAAAGGAAGAAATAGGAGGCATCTCAATCCCTGACCTGAAATTATATTACAGAGCTGTAGTAGCAAAAACAGCATGGTATTGGTATCAAAACAGAACCCAAGACCAGTGGAACCGAATAGAAGATCCTGAGACAAACCCCCACATCCTTAACTATTTGATATTTGATGAAGGGGGCAAAAGTATAGTGTGGAAGAAAGATAGTCTGTTCAACAAATGGTGTTGGACAAACTGGACAGCCATATGTAGACAACTGAAGCTGGATCCTTTACTTTCGCCCTGCACAAAAATTAAATCAAAATGGATCAAAGACCTGGATATTAAGCCAACAACTTTAAATTTACTAGAAAAAGAAGTAGGGTCAACACTACAGCACATAGGAGTCGGCAGCTACTTCCTTAACAAAACTCCTATGGTGCATGCTGTAAAATCAAGAATAAATGAATGGGATGCAATTAAACTAAAAAGTTTCTGCACAGCTAAAGATCTAGTCAAGAGCATCAAGAGAGAACCTACAGAATGGGAGAAAACTTTTGCCTGCTATACCTCGGACAGAGGGCTAATATCCAGAATATACAGGGAACTAAAGAAACTAAAGTCCAAACTTGCAAATAATCCAATTGATAAATGGGCTAAAGAACTCAAAAGGAACTTCTCTCCAGTGGAAGTCCAGAAGGCCCACAATATATGAGAAAATGCTCTACATCATTAGCTATAAGGGAAATGCAAATCAACACTTCAATGAGATACCACCTCACTCTTGTTAGAGTGGCAAAAATGAAGAATACAAACAATGACAGAGGCTGGAGGGGCTGTGGGAGAAGAGGAACACTGTTACACTGCTGGTGGGACTGCAAACTGGTTCAGCCACTATGGAACGCAGTGTGGAGAATCCTCAAAAAATTAAGGATGGGACCACCTTACGACCCAGCTATCCCACTTCTGGGTATTTTCCCAAAAGAGTTAGAATCAGCGTATTATAGTGTTGTGGCTTCCTCAATGTTTATAGCAGCTCAATTTACTATAGCTAGACTATGGAACCAACCCAGATGCCCCTCACTCAACGAGTGGATATAAAAACTTTGGTACATATATACAAATGGAATACTACTCGGCCATTAGAGAAGACGATATTATGGCTTTTGATATCAAATGGATGGAGATGGAAAGAATATGCTTAATGAAGTATCCCAATCTCAGAGACTCAAGGGTTGAATGGTTTCTCTCATCTGTGGATGCTAGAATATATGGGAAAGCAGTAGGGTAGACTGCTAACTTGACAATAACTTCAAACTGTATGATTCTCAGCGAAATAAGGGGGATGGCTCCCTAGGATACTTGGAGGCGTAGGGAGGGGGATGGAGAGGGTGTATAAAGAACTCATAGGAGACTGGAGAGTGGGAATATGGGGGAAACATCCCAGAATCCGATGTCATGCCTCCACAAGATACCCATTTAATGCATGAGTTCTTCTCAGGGAAACTGCAACCGGTGAAACCCAAGGTGGTCATCCATGTTTTGGCATTACCCCGGATAACAAAATTTTATATATATATATATATATATATATATATATATATATATATATATATATATATATATATATTCATTACTGTTGGTTTGATAATGTTTCCCCCTCAATTGTATCTCTATATACTTCTAATAAAAATAAATGCATAAATAAATAAATATTCTCTGAATGTGTGAATTTTCACTTAAAAGCCCTAATCTTAATAAAACATGTCCTACGATTACTGAAAGATCTCTCATCCCCTTCAAGTGTTTGTGAGAGAACGGAGTGTTACAGGAATATCTGAATTTAAATTTATTGAGTTTTTTCCAATTTATATGCAAGAATTACTTGCTAAACAAACTTCAATATAATTTTCCAACCAAATTACTGTTAATGTGAAACTTGACATCTGAACATCCTGTGACCCAAACGGATACAAACTTAATCGCTATGGCCAGATGTGCTTCATCTGTGATAATAAGGAAGCTATCACACTGTTGGTGGAGCTGCAGACTGGTACAGCCCCTCTGGAAAGCAGTGTGGAGAATCCTCAAAAAACTAGGGATGAGCCCACCATATGACCCTGCTATTCCACTCCTGGGTATTTTTCCAGGGGATTTAGAATCAGCACATTATAGTGACACAGCAATATCTATGTTCATAGCAGCACAATTTACTATTGCTAGGCTATGGAAACAACCCAGATGTCCCTCACTGGATGAATGGATCCAAAAACTGTGGTACCTTTATACCATGGAATATTACACAGCAATTAGAAATAATGATATTGCAGCCTTTGAAGGTAAATGGATGGCTATGGAAGAAATTATGCTGAGTAATATCAGCTTAACCCAGAGAACTAAGGGTTGATTTTCTCCACTCATCTGTGGAGGTTGGGACTAGACCTGGCCATTCATAAAGGTGGTCTATTATCATGTGTTAAATCCAGATAAGGTGTAATGTTATACAGCCTAATACTTTTTTAGAGATATTGTGGGAAGGGGAAGGGAGGGATAAGGGTGGGTAATTGAGGGGGCACACCTGGGGGTAAATCTAGTATCCAGAAACTACACATTTTATACTATTTTGTTAAAAAAATTGTATGGTTGTTCAAAAATAAAAAGAAATAATAATTAAAAATAAAAGAATGAAAAGACCTCATTGTGTACAACCAAATCTTACAATAAACAGTAGTAAATTGGTAAAATGGTTACATATTATAATGGACTGTTGAATTCAGCGTATGTAACTACAGTTAGTGATAATCCTTATTTTTGACCCACCTGTATATTGCTATTATATAAGACGGACTTCTAGAACAAATAAGTGTTATTCAGATTAACAATTACAGCAGTAATAGTTACACAGCCTTAATAATTGGGTGTTGAAGAGAGTTATGCTTAGTAAAATCAGCTTAACCCAGAGATCCAAGGGTCGAATGTTTCCACTCATCTGTGGAGGTTGGAACTAAACCCTGGCCATTCAGAAAGGTGGTCTATTATCATGTGTTAAATCCAGATAAGGTGTAATGTTATACAGCCTAATACTTTTTTAGAGATATTGTGGGTAAGGGAAGGGAGGGATGTGGGTGGGAAACTGGGGGGGGCACTCCTGGGGCTAAATCTAGTATCCAGAAACTATACACATTTTACATTATTGTGTTAAAAATTTGTATGGTTGTTCAAAAATAAAAATAAAAACACTGATGTGTACTGAATGCAGCTTTAAAAATAAATCAAAATTTCAAAAGCTCTAAAAAAAAAAGAATGAGAATACCTAAGGCTGGTTCTCTAAAGACATTTTAAAGGCAAAACTGAAAGTCTTGCATATATTGGAACTTGAAATAATCCAATTGTATTGGTCAAAGTTCTCAGGAGAAACAATACCAAAGAAGAAAAGATTCATAGATAGGTGATAGAAATATGATGGATAGATGGACAGAAAGATAATATTTTGGCTTGCATACTGATGGCACATCTAAAGCAGACAGGCAGAGTTAATTCAACTTTTCCCCCCATTTCATTGTATTCAATTCCTCAACCAACTGGATAAGGCCCTTCCACATTGAGGAGGGCCATCTGCTTTAGCAAATGAAGTGCTTATCTCTTCCAGAAACACTCTCCCAGACTCACTTAGTGATAATGTGGAACTTGACATATGAGCATCCTATGACCCAGCAAAACTGATACATAAACTTAACGGTTACAGCTGCATGTGCTTCATCTGTGATAATAAAGAGGCTAAAAGTTCTTCAATAGGAATGAAAAGACCTAAGTCATAGTAATAACCTCTACTCCCCTAATAGTTTCATTCATCACAGCAATGATCTTCCAGTTTACGAATCTAATTAGATCAGGATTTTATGAGGATCAATACTATCACTTCACTATTTTCAATAACAGCTTTAGAAATATCAGCAGAGGGAAAATATTAATATTCATTACCAATATGACTCCACTGCTTTGAATATTATGCTTTCCTGAGAACTTGCTACATGCCAGAGAAGATGCCAGACTTTGTAAACATTATCTAAGTCATAGTAATCAGTGAGTAATGTTATATTATTATTCTTATTTCCAAAGCCTTTCTTGGCATAAAAATTTTGATACAGTAATAATAACTAATCAAGCAGGAAACAATATGTGGTGCAACATGATCTCTATCACACAAATTAAAAATGGAACAGGACATTTAAAGCCCGAAGACAACATGACTCTCAAATAAAATAGTTTAAACAATTGTTATCTGTTTCTTTGGTCTCATAACAAAGAAAGATTTCTGTGCACTGCTAGCTACGTTTGCCAGGTTTAGCAAATAAAAATACAAGATATCCAGTTAAATTTGTTTCTCATAGATAATAAAATTTTAGTATAATTATGTTCTAAATAAAGACTTATGCTAAAAATCTATTTTCTGATTATTTGAGATCAAATTTAATTTTATATTCTGTATTTTATTTGCAATCTTTTTTACCAATAGCATCTTAGGAATACAGTATATCTATATAAGAATGGTCTTTGAAGCCAGGTCAAATTCCAGCTCTGACATTATGCTGCTTACACAAAAACTGATTCCTCTATTTTAATTTCTCATCTATAAACTAGAGGTAACAATAGTTCCTACCCAATAAGATTTTAGGGAAAATTAAGTGAGTTAAACCATAAATGTTAGCATGGTACCTAGCATATTATAACAATAAAGTCAGCATTATTTTTGTTTTCCCCTAGGATATAGTAGGAGTACTTACACCACATTGCAAGTTTGTTATTCTTTCTTTCCCATCAGTTCAGATATTTGAGACTGGGTAAAATTTATATATATATATATATATATATATATATATATATATATATATATAATCATGTGTAAAGAAAAAATGCTGCATATTTATATTAGATTTCCAATTCACCTCTAAATTTAATTTGTATTATCTTCTTCCATAACACCTCATTCACTAAAATAAAAAGGTAAACTAACAGTGCCTATCAGAAATCATCTTGTGAACTGTGTATTAGCAGTGATTGAATGACCTCTGCTGATAAAATGGAGCTAATTTTTTTTTTCTGTATGAAATGTGGAAGGCAAAAGACAGGAATACCTACTTCACAGAATATTGTAAGTGTGAGGGCATGACAGAGTGGATGTCTTCTCTGCTGTGGCCTTCTCTGAATACTGTCTTCATTTTCAGAGGCCACCTTGTCTTTCATGGAGATGGCTGTTCTGGGTCTTCCCTCATATATCAGTGACTTCATGGGCAACCTTGTCCATCTGAATACCAATGTACATAGACTATACTTTTTATTCTGTTCTTGGCCAAGCTATCTATCTATCTATCATCTTTCTATTTATCATCTATCTAATGTATCATCTATCTATCATTTGTCTGTCCACCTGTTTATTTATTAACCCCAGTCTTTCTTTGTTAACTGAATACCCAAAGATTAATTGGAATGAAACAGCAGTGGGGATTATGGGCTTTGGTTTTAATTTATGACTGGCTCCCTGTCCTTCCAGTATGTTTGAAGCACTTCCTCAGGTTGCTGAGGCTCCACAGAACACTTTGACAGTTCCTCTAGTTAGAAGTCATTCTGCTTGCTCACTCGATACTTCCCCTTTGATTTTATTGTCTACAAAAACGGAAAACAAGGTCATGATTCCTGCCTTTTATGTTATTAAAATAGAAAGATTCAGATTGAATTAAAATACCATTTATTCTTTGTACAGAAAAGATCAAGCAAGCATATGCTAAATGGTTTCCATATATTCTTTATTTAAATTCTCATAAAACATGTATAACATAAGTATTATTTTCCCATTTTATATATAATAGAACAGTCATATTGGGGAAGTAACTTACTGAGAGACACTTTCCTGACAAATAGCAGAAAAGGAATCAAAATCTACCTACTTCATTTGAGTCTGTTTTCTTTGTGCAGTATGAGGTTGTAAGGACAAAGTATTTTAAAGAGAAACTTGAATCTAACTTGAGAATCTGCTGTTGAATAGCTGTGGGCACTGAGTCAATACAATCAATTTAATTCATTCAGTTCAATTTTATATTTACTAAATACCACTTAATATATGACTTTGTGCAAGATACTACTGGAAATGAAAGTTACAAAGGAAATGCTGTAAGTTTTTAATGAATTTAGAATCCAGTAGAGGAGATTATATATATATATTTACACACACACACACACACACACAAAAGGCTCCTGTGAAATACAAAATAGGTAGTTGGTTATAAAAATGTAGGAGAAAGAAATATTGAAAAGGACATAAAATAATTTGTGTAAGGGACCAAAAGAAAGGCAACTGTAATGGTTAATTGTGTGTCTACTTAACTAGACCAAGGGATACAAAGACATCTGATAAAGAATTATGGGTGAGTCCATGAGGGTGATTCCAGAAAAGAATAACATTTGAATCAGCAGGTAAGTAAAGCAAATGATCCTCACCAAAGCAGGGTGGGTACATTCTAATCCCTGAGGACTGAACAGAGCACAAAGGCAGAGGAAGATTGAACTTGCTTTCTGTTGGAGCAGAAATATCTGTCTTCTCACACCCTTCAACACTGGCATGGTTCTCAGGACTTCAGACATGGACTGAATTACATCACAAACTTTTCTGACTCTCCAGATTAAAGACAGCAGATCAGACTTAGCCTCCACTATCATGTGAGCAAGTTCTTATAATCTGTGTGCTTGTATGTGTGTGCATATTCAGTTGGTTGTTTCTTTGTATAATGATGACCAATATATTTATTTACCTTAGAATTTAAAAGATAGCTATCTTCAAGTAGAATCCAAGTTTCAAATCCTAGCTATGCAATATCACTACTATGATTCAGCAATGTGCTTATTCTACATCAACCTTTGTTTCCTATCTCTTCAAAGGAGGATAATAATATTTCCAGCAAATAGGAGGGTTGTGGGTTAATGAGAAGAAGATATGCTGGATAGCATTTGTCAAAGTACTCCGTAACCTTCTTCCTGGCACAAAATAAACACTTGTTAAAGATTAATACTCAAAGCAAAAGAATGAAATTCTTGATAGATGGCATGAAGTATGGGAGGATACAATTGAAACTTCTGAACAAAATGAACAAACACACAGACATCAAGATAATATGGAAGAATTGAGTTCGTAGAACCAAATGTAAGTCAATTTGAAAAGGTGGAATAAGATTCCAGAGTGTCAGGTTTATAGGTTGGGAATAATCTAAGTGAGGAGGCAAGATGACTCTCACTTGTATTAGCACGATGCAGTCTAAAAAATTGGGCTGGAGGAGGGTGTGACTGGGGAGTGGGGATGGTGGCAAATCCTTGCCACCACTGAATTATGGTATGGAAAGTGGTGAGTTAAATACAGTGTCTGCTCTCCCCATCTGTGTAGTGGAAAGTGATAATGTCTTCACAGAAAGAAAAAAAAAACAGGCAAAAAGAGGTAAAGTATTTCAAAAAGAAAATATTCAGTTTAGGGCAAGGTACGCTTTCATTGATGAAAGTGGAGCTAGAAAAAGAAGTTACCAGCATCATACTAACTATTGCAAATCTAAGGGTATCAAGTGTTCAACCTGATAGAAATTCTATTGTTATATTTCATTACACAACCATCCCAAATTTTATGTTGTGGAAGTTATTTCTCATTTTATTTTATAAAGAGAAGACTGAAGCTTGGAAGTTTTAATAACTTGTCCAAAGTCAAGAAGCTACCATGTGAACAAGTAAGCAATCTGGGACTAATTTCAACATCTATGATTAAATTGATCTGTAGAGTACTGTCTTGAAAACAAACAATCTGAAAATATTATATCTGTGTAATGAGCTTTGTTTATTTTTTTTATTTGAAGGAAGAATAGTGGAAAGAACATATAGGGAATACCACTTAGCAGCAAGTTGAACTCTACTGGGTTATTTGAATTCTTGTGCCTCATTTTCCCCATCTCAACAAAGGAATGATGCTGAAAGCTGTTACTATTCATATGAAATCATTTGGTCCCTATTCAATGTTTAATCAATGTTAATTTTCATTCCAATGGAAAAAAATTGACATCTTTATTACTATCTGAGCCATAATTTATTATGATCTCTAGAAATTAAAAGGTACTATGAACTTAGTGATACATCATGCCAGTGAAACTAATCAATGTGGAACAGTGGAAACGAAGAAATGTAGGAATTGCAGTCAAACAAACCTAGGCCTGGACTCTGCCTCGTCTCCATTTCTTAACTGCATGATTGTAAGCAAATTATTTAAACTCTCAACAATCAGTTTCCTTAGTTCTGAAATGGGTAGAATACAGCATTTACTACAGAAGATTACTTCAGGAATTAAATGAAATATGAAGCAAAGAAATGTCCAGTATTCTGCTAATGTTAATCTGTATCATTTCTTGTAGCATTTGACATTAGCATCATTTCTTGAGGGTAACAGCTAGATAAGAAAATGTTTCTTGAAATTAATGAAGAACTTAGACTGGAGGAAATCTGCAGGGGTATCCTAAAAGTTGATGAGATCTACCAGAATAATTTGAGTTCAGCCATGGGTTTGGGCAGTACCAGAGTCAAGAGGCACTAAAGTATGTGCAAACAGAAGCAGATGAAACATGCCAGTCTTCTAGGGTTCATGCAACCCAATCATCAAACTCATATTCCCGGAGCAAGGCTGTTCATCCCTGTTGAGTTTGGCAAAGGAATAAAGAAATCAAGAGATATCCATACCATAGAATTAGTCTGAAGCCTGGAATTAAATCAAAGGTGGTATTTTGCCCTTCCCTCTGAACTGAGTTATAGATTTGTCTGATGTCTGCTTTGTTCCAGATCCCAAAAATTCATTTCTAAACATGGGGACACAACAGAGCCTTCAAATTCAAAGGATGAGTAATTGAAACTAAGTCTTAAGCTTTTCTCCTTGATGCTGAGCCCTCACTTCTTCACTCCATTCAGCATGTACCATTAAAGACGGGTATTCATCATTTCCTTTATTATAACCTGAATCATCTTCAATTATACCATGCCAACATTGCTTGACCTAGATTCCAAAACTTCATGTAAGGACTCCAATCATTTTTATTCACATATTTCCTAATTCCCAAACTTCTCAGGTATGTTTGTATTCAGAAGAAGTCAAGTTGTTCCACTTCTAAGGATTTTCTATCATAAAAATAATAAAAGAGCTTACTGATGCTGTGAACAACTATTGGAGTAAACGCATTTTAGGCACAATCTCTGTATTATTTATTGTGTCCCAAAATCCTTCTTTTTAGTAGATTGTGAAATAATATATTGAGATATCTAATCTATGTAGATACGATTAATGTCGTATATAATTCACCTCCTTAACTTGTTCGGTTACAATATGTTCACAGAATTATGCAACTGTCAGCACAGTCAATTTTAGAACATTTTCATCACCTCAGAAAGAAACTCCTTTCCATTTGCAGATACTCTTTTCTCCCCCTCTCTACTAGCATCCGCAGGAATCCTCAAGGTGAGGAGCTGTTGCTGTCAAGCTTCAGTGTATATGAATACAACCTGGAATTGCTTGTTAGAATTATTTCCAGGCACCTATATCATGCACTCCCAGAGATTCTGAGTATGCATGAGCCAGGGAAGCTGAACTTTACATACATATAAAAGAGTTTAAAGCAGGTTTGTAGACAGAATGCAGGGTAACATTATTGTAGGCTAAGCTTTGAAATGAAACTGGGGAAATTGGAATCCTAGTTTACCCATTGACTGTGCAATGCTGGCAATTTCCTAGTGTCAATGTCCTTATCTTTTCTATAAGGCTAACAAAGCCAGTTCACAGAGTTTCCAGGAAGTTACAATGATAAAATATCGCACACATGTAAAGGATCTGGTTCTAGTTAATATTGTCTTACTCCCCACTGCCCTAAATCAAAGTCATAGGGGATTGGTTAAGAAAATGGCTTACACAATTGATGCAAAATGAGTGTTCGGTGTCTCACCCTCCCTCCTCGAGGCCAAATACCCCCTCTTATAATACCCCCATTGTGAACATCCTGCCTCAATCCATGAGAAATTTGAAAACACTCTTATTTAGGTGAACTAGTTGCAGCTGCAAACCCAGCAGCAGGAACAAGGTACTATATATGCCCGATGTTGATTAGCATCACCGTAACTCATTATTCTGATCAGCCAGAAGCAATTTACAATCATCTCTAAGCAAGTGCACATCATTTTCATAATTGACTTGCAGGAGCTTTGACACAACAACTTGTTGTGGCTGTCAATCACTGTCAAACGAAAGAAAAAGGAGGCCCTTTTAGTAAGAAGAGCAAAGGCACCGTGCAGGTCTACACTGGACTAACTGACCAGATAAGGCCTGAATGTGGTTTGGTTATACATACTTTTGTGTGTTTTCATTCCCCAGGTGGTAGGAAAGAATCCCCTCTAGATGAAAAAAAGGATCAGAGAGAAGTTGGAAATCAGCAATGCTAGTGCCTGGTTGCAAAAGACATGGAGTCAGAGTGACAAGTTTGAACAATACCCAGGTCCTCTCTGAGCCTAAACTTTTAATTAAAAAAAAAAATCCCTATTCAATGACTTTTCTACCACCTTTGCTAATTTTAGTGAGAAAAGTTTGCCTTGAATTTCATTCTTTCTCTTTGTAAATCATACACTTTTTGATGATCCAGGAATATTATACAGAATCTAGTTAAATAGTGCTTTAATCATCTCCAAAACAAACAAAAGTAGCAATCTATAATATGTGTGTACTTAACAGAAATTTTTTTCAAATGATTATAAATGGGTGCATTGTCTAATTTTTTACCCACAACGCAAAGAAAGCAAGGAGTACAAGAACACAAATGACCTAAAGAAAAAAAAAACAATAAAAAGAGAAAAGCAGAGTAGCAATAATTGTATTAAATAAATGTTATTTTCCAATGTATCATTAGTTCGCTTGTTGGTAAGATGGAAATGGTACTTATTGACTGTGCAATTGACCAATATTGACCATATAAGATTTTCAGGGAAACTATACCAATGGATTTAATAGCACTGAAAAGTGCAAAGTTGGGAACATAGTACAATGTATTAAAAAATAAAAGTCTTGTTGTAGTAAGTTGGGTTGGATTCAAGTTCTGCCTAAAATTGGCAGTATAGCTTAAACCCATTGTTTTTCTTTCTTAAATAAATAAACCTAATATTAGGAGTTATGCTGACTAAATCACATAATGCATATTGAAAACAAATAGGATTCCTTATGTGCAACGGGTGCTCAAAAATTGTTTTTGTAATATTTTTGAAAGATTCATATAAATACAAGAATATATCGACTTTTTGATACATAGAATTTTGTAATGTCACAGTTATTTGAAAGAAGCAGTTTGAATGAAGTATTCAATGCATCTGTTTTCCATCTTGTGATTGGAGTTGAAAAATACTTAATACTGTTTTGGGCTAGGCCTGAATAAACAGTGCACAATACGAGCACCCCACTGAGATGGTCAAAGCATGCCTGGGAAGGTATACTTCACATGAGTCAGTAGGAAAGTGAAGCAAGGAGATTCAGAATATATTGGGCTAGATGGTCCAGTCCTGTGTGTGAACATCTGGAGCCAGCAATGACACAGCTCAGCCAATTTTTCCTTTAACTGTGTTGTAAACATGGAAAGATGCCTTTATTTTCTATATAGCCAAGTCATTAAACTGTGTGTTTACAGAGGTCTTACAGCCTAAAATGAAAGCTAGCTAGATGATAGCTCCATGAGGGCAGAAAACATCTTATTTCATTCTTGTCCTTCATCCTGATGGCCAAGTACAGTGTTTTGCACAAAAGAAATACTAAATGTCTATTGGTGAATGTGGGATAAAATCAGTTTTCTGTAGAGCATTGCATAAATTTTACTTGCATAACTTTGCTTTGCATTTTTGTACCATTATTTAACATAGATTAGTACACTTTTTTTTAGTCAGTTTGTAAGTATCTTCTAATAGACAATAAAGGCCCCAAAGATAGGAATTCATTTCTTTGCCTTCTCTTCCTGAGAGCTCAGCTCCATGACAGATGCCTACATTTTGTGTTTCTATGTGGACAATCTATCTTTTCCCACTGATTCATTTTCAGAGTTACTTAAATTCCCTGGATATTTTGAAATTTCACCGAGAAAGAAAAATTGTTGGAGGGTAATACATGTGCATACATTCACTTATTTACTGTTATTTGAAATACTAGAATCGTTCAATCTTTACACTCTTGTGTTCCCTAAATTCTGGGGTGGGTATGGAGGTGGATTAACCACTATTGCTTTAAGCATTGGTTCTCAACTAGTTTTCAATCCCTTCTTTCTAGAACTTGTATTAAACAAATGTACACATTCTAGATTTGTCCTGCATAGTACTTAACATTTCTTCCATTCTTCAAAGGTTTTCCTTCTGTCACCTGAAAAAATCCTTAACTTAATCTTTCAAACCATTAATTCACTATTTAGCTAAAGTAACTACACTTTTAGTCATCTATCATTTTGAAGCTATCATATTTTTAACTTCCAAGATCTCTGCTTTTATTCCATAAATATGTAATTTAATTTTCCACAGTTGTCCTGGCATTAAAAGAGGTGTGTTTCTTATTTCTCTTATATCTGTTGATACTAAATATTCACTTCATTTCAATTTTGGACCTAGTCCCATTTGATTTGCTTGGATTTCATATTACAAATTTTCTTTGTATACTCAATCCTTTCTACTTTCTCTTTGTTTTCCTCATCGATATTTAAAAATGTTCTCATTCTCTTGTCTTGAAAAACAAATCTCCTTCACCACACATTAGTTTTCATCTAACCCACATGTCTACCTTTAACATTCAAAGCCACTGAACAACTTTTCTGTACTTATGATGATCCATTTTTGCCACCCTTAATTTTTCTTTCAATCAGGTTTTTGCTCCACTATCAATTACATAATATTGGTAAAAACAATGCTATCGCTTTCATTTTATTTGACATTGATCACTGTTGGCATATTCCTTTTTGTCTTTTCCCTGATATTGATTCTACTATTTTTTTTCCTGCTACCTCTTTGGATTCTTTTACCATCTGATTTGCATGTTCATACTCAATTATTCAGCTGCCATATGCTGGGATTACTCTGGATTCTGTCATCTTCTTCCTCTCTATCTTTCTTGTAGGATCTAAATTATGCACCTAGTTTTGATAAATTCCTACACACAAATGAATTATGAGTTTTTATATCCAATACAGAACTCTCATAAGAGCTCTGTGCCTCTACCTAGTTACTATATTATAATTTGACACAATCATCTCTCTGGCTCAGACAAGTATCTGAGATTATTCCTTGGCAAGTTTCTTTCTCTTCTCATTTCTTCTTTGTTCTCAATGATTATGTAACTTCAGGTTTCCTTTGTTGAGATCTGAATTTCCCAGGTGATTGTTTTAGGAGGTAGGGTCTTTTGAGTGAAGATTTAAAAATTTCCCTTCAAAAAGATGCCCTGAAGAGCTGACTTGACCCATTCACCATGTGAGGACAAGTTTGCAGGAGCTACCTATGAACCAGGAAACAGGTCTTCACTGCACACCAGATCTGCTGGCTCCTTAATATTAGACATCCCAAACTCCAGAATGGTGATAAATAAATGCTTATTTTTTTAAGCCATCCAGTCTACGGCATTTTGCTATGGCAAACTGATGGGACTGAAATAAGTACCAATAGTTATCAGCTTTACCTCCAAATATATCTCAAATTCACTGTTCTTCCTCCCTCTTCCCCACCTTTTCTCTAGTTCAAGTTGTCTTCCTTTCTCACCTGGACTGCTTCACTAAGCTCCTAATCAATGCCTCATCCCCTCTTCACCTTCCAGTCTGATCTGTACATTTTAGTCAGAGAGATACGTTCAAGATATAAGTCATGTCATTCCTTTATATGAACACAAAAATGTGTGCTATTCTTTGAATACAAATAAAAATTGTAACAATGATTTGCAAGTTCCTTCCTGACTTGGCCCTTCCTCCCTTAGCCTCATTTAGTCCTATGATCTCACTTGCCCCCTGACCCATAGTATCACAAGTTTTCTTTTAGCCCTTAGACCACAATCTGCTCATCACTGACATAAGAACTTTGTACCTTTTCTCTGGAATTTTCTTCCATCTTCACTTCTAGTTGACATCTGTACACTGTCATATCTCCATTTAAATATAATCTATGGAAGGCAACCTCCCCTCACCCTCCACTATTGAGATCCCAGCTGCACATGCTTGCATTGCAGTGTATCTGTAGTGTGCAGTGCAGTGACACTTACTGCAGTTTGAATTGCATATCTATTTATGCAATTAATTGGGGGCTAACTGTATGTCAGACAGGCTGAGAACTGCTTGTGCAGACCCTAGTTCATTTTAGTTTTTTGAGAAATAGGAAAGTTTCAAGATTTCTTAAAAATAAATAATTAAAAATGTTTGAATGAAATAGTTTATAGGTTAAATGTTAGCTACAATGGTAAATTCCTTTATAATTTCTCTCTGCTGTCACAATTACTTTAGGTTTTTAATGAACCAGAGCTATTGTATGATATCTAGATGTATTAGCAGAGAAGAGATGATACATTAAAACTGGGTAAATTTTAAGAAAGAATTAACAAAGGAGTGAGGTGATTATAGGAAAACCACACCAGACGAATTAATAGTGGGAAGAAAAAGGAGATCCTTTCCTCCCTCCCTTCAGTTTCCTAGCCAAGGAAGATGAATCTCAAGGAACAAATGAAAATATTCGGTCCATTATGCAAAGTTGTATACATCTAGAAGAATAACATTTAATTTGTTTGACTGTTCATTCTTTTTGGTTATTTCTTTAGTAAAAGACTAAAGTTGCCTTCTGTCTATTGTGTTATAGGTAATTTTTTTGCCATATTTAAACATGCCAATCATTAAGAAAATGTAAAATTAAGCACCATATTACCCCATACATATTAGAATAACTATTTCCTAAAAGATGAATGATAGCAAGTATTGCAAAGATGTATCTAAAAGGAACTCTTGTACACTATCAGTGGGAATGTAAATTAGTACTTATTATAGAAACTGTGTAGAGTTTCCTCAAATAAGCAAAAATAGAATTACTGAGTGATCCAATAATCCCACAATAAGATATGTATCCAAGGATTTTAAATCAGTTAGTTGATGAGAAATTTACCTTTGTATGTTTTTTTCCAGCATTATTCACAGTAGCCAAGTAATGAAATTAACCTAAGTGTCTATCAACAGAGGATTGGATATACACGTGGTAAATAAACAAAATGGAACATTATTCAGCTTATAAAAAGAAATACATTCTGCATTTGTGACAACATGGGTGAATTTAGAAGATATGTTGAGGTAATCCATTTAAATTTGGGGTAATTCAGAATCTGCATTCTTTGTTCCCTGCTTTATTCAAAAACATATCTGTTCTAGATGAATTAGCCACCATTTATGAAACAACTACTGTGGTTTGGGGACTATATTAAGCCCCTTTTTCTTTAAATCCTTACAACACTCTGGTCATTAGCTGTGATGTTTAATGTCCTTACAAAATGATAAGTCTCCATGGCCACACCCTTTTGCAGTTTGATTTTTCTGTTCTTGTCACGCCAAAATGGAGTCGTTTCCCCCACTTTCTTAGAAGTAGAATAATCTCATATCTTGTTTTTATAATCATAATGTGCCAAAAGTGGCTGTCCATGTCCTGTATCCTAGACTTCAAAAGTCCCTAAAGTATCTTCCCTTGCTTTCCAGCAATGCTGCGCTGAGGGCATCCGATGAGGGAACTAATCTGTACTCACCAGAAGAAGGAGCCACCCTAGGGAGAACTGAGGCCCCTCACCTGATAGCCAGCACTGTTATGAGACATGGGTGAGTGCACTTTAGAGCGTCCAGCCCAGCTGACTTGCATAGGTGTGGTGGCATATGCATGCATGGGCCATGGCAGAACCAGCAGAGTAACTGCCTGGCTTATCCAAAGAACAAAAAGCAATACGAAATTATTGTTGTTTTGAGCCACCACATTTTGCAGTAGTTTTTACCGAATAAGGCTAATTCAAACAGTAAGATTCTATAATGTTCTTAAATTTAGAACTGTGGAGAAAAAGACAGGGAAAGAGTTTATTATCCAAAATTGCATATAGAGTTCATGTCTGAGCTAGAATTTGAATCCTGTCCTTTCTAAATCCAAATTCCATGTCTGAGGAAACAATGATACACTGCCTCTCTAAACTGAGTTTATATTTCTTATAGTTATTTTTAAATACTGTAAAGTGGCTATCATATTGTCCAAAGGCCTTTATTTGCCAGAGTAGACATTTCATTCTCGTCTTTCTTCAGGAAACATGCTTCTTTGTCTAATCTGTATGGAATTCATTTTCATTTGGGGTCCCAACAATCCATCCACATCTGTATACATGGGGAAATGCCAGCACTAAATTCTAGGTTTTCTGGATAAATCTAGGTTTTCTGAATTCTAGGATAAATCCAGGTTTTCTGAACTTCAGCCCAGGGGCCAAGTTTGGTCCACAACTCAATTATGTATAGACCCTAAAGTTAGAATGCCTTTCATATTCTTAAATAGTTGAAAAGAAAATGAAGATTAACATTTTACAACATAAAAAAACTATAAAATTTCAGTGCCGATAAAACACTTGCTAGATCACATTCAAAGTCATGCGTTGAGGCTGGAATGGTGGCTCAGAGGTTTTAGAGCTTGCCAGGTATAAGCAAGGATGCTGGTTCAAAACCCAACACCACATACACAACAAAGTGTTAGAGAAACAAAAGCCACATGAAAAACTAAAAAAAAAAAAAAAATTCTCTTTCTCTCTCTTTCTCTCTCTCTCTCTCTCTCTCTCTCTCTCCTTCTCTCTTTCTCTTTTTCTCCCAGTCCCTCTCTCTTCAAATGAACAAACAAACAAAAAATTCATGTACTATATATTACCTGTGGCAGGTTTCCCATGACAAGAATTGAAGATCTTGTAGCTCAGAGAGCTAGACATATTTACTATCTGGCCCTTTTCAGAAGAGTTTATTTACTGAGCTTGAAATAAGGCAAGTGCAACTTCCTTCACTTTGGGTTTTCTTTGTCTCTTATTTCATTTTTAGCATATATAGCCTTTATCGGTATTAATGGTATTAGTGTCACCCTCTTGAATGATATGCACCACATGTAACCATCTTTTCACTAATGTTCCTGTAGTCACAATTCTACCATTTCTTTTGCTCATCTTTTGAACACAAATGCACATCATTGTATTAATTACATTAAATTTCATCTTGTGAAATTCGGACCTTCTCTACAGTATTTAAATATCTGATTGTCTTTTTAGTCTGTTCTGCAGTACGTTCCGTATTTCCCCTGGTTTCTCTTGTTCACAAATATAAGTCACATAATTCATTGTCTTCGATAAACTGATGAAATAAAGGAGAACAGCAAAGTTTCATCTAACAAAACATTAAAAATGGCTCGGTGCGGTGGCACATACTTCGAATCCCAGCAACTTGGGAAGCTGAGGCAGTGGGATCACAAGTTCAAAGCCAGCCTCAGGAAATTGGTGAGGCCCTAAGCAACTTAGTGAGACCCTGACTCAAAATAAAATCTAAAAAGTGCTGGGGATGTGGTTCAGTAGTTGAGCACCCCTGGGTACCAAAAAAAAAAAAAAAAAGCCATTAAAAATGTGAATAACTATCCCTTAGTTAGAATATCCCCTAGTTAGAATGCTCTTATAAGTAACAACTATGCTTTGATCAAATTTTGTTTCCAAGGTAATCATTTATTATCTCTTTTTTTAAGAGAGAGGGATACAGAGAGAATCAATTTTTTATTTAGTTTTTCATGTGGCCCTCATTGCTCTGACACTTTGTTGTACACATGGTACTGGAGTTTGAACCTGCATCCTCACACATGCCAGGCAAGTGTAGCAACCACCAAGCCACTGCTCCAGCACCCACCTTTTTTTTTAGAGAGAGGGACAGTGAGAGAAAGAATCAGTTTTATTTTGTTTTTCATGTGGCTTTCGTTGCACTGATGCTTCATTGTGTACATGGTGCTGGAGTTCAAACTCTTGCCCTGGTGCATGCTAGGCTAGCAATGTAAGAGTTGAGCCACCACTCCAGCCCCTCTTTCAATATCTTATCCATTCATTTACCACATTTATATTTAATTCATACCCTATCCTGGACACTTTGTTCTTGGGAAATAATGGTGAGCAGAACACACAGGTATCGTGCCCATTAGAAATTGTAACCTAGTCAGTTTTGCAAGCAAGTAATCATGCCATATGATTATCAGCTAGGCATGGTGGTGAATGCCGGAGGGTGGAGGTTCACATGTTCGAAGCCAGTTTGGGAAACTAAGCAAGACCCTGACCTAAAATAAACAAAAAGGGATGGTATTTAGCTCAATCTCCATTACTGCAAAAAAGAAAATAAATGAACAAATAAAAAAAAATGATTACAAACTGTAATGATTGTATGAATAAAAATATCTTAGATTTTTAGAGTGTACTTCTAGATAGTTATTCAATTTGTTGCTAAAATCTCCCTGTCCCTTTGAACAGTATCTTGGATAACTCCATAAAAGGAATAGGCTATTGCGACGTGTTTTGGTAAATCAACGCTGGTATCCGTGATCAGTGTTTCCTTGACATATGAGTCAAAAACTTCAACGTGTGTACAAATCACTTGGAAATCTTGTCATAATGTAGATTCTGGTTCACTATGTCTGGCTTGGAGCCTGAACTCTGCATCACTAATAAGCTCTTTGAGGTTGCAGGCTGTTCCTCTACCTAGATCATTTAGAATAACTAGGTTTCACTATCAGTTCAGAAATCAGCTCTTTAATGATCAGTTCCTGTCCTAAAATGATATGTCATTTTAGGAAAGCATTACAAAAGTATTATAGGAGAAAGAAAAGTAGTTTAGTTGAGACCACAGTTTCTGGTGTCACATAGATGTAAATTTGTGAACAGATTTGCATCTTTAAAATTAGGAGCTCCACTGTATCCTCACTTCACTGTACTTCCAATTCCTCATCAGTGAAAATAGAAATGATATTCTGTTTAGGGTTATCGCGAAGAATTACCATGGAGTACTATCAACTTTGAATAAATGGTGGCTTTTGTTTTGTTTTTTGATGGGCCGGAGCTGGGCCTCAGTGGTTGCAGCACTTGCCTGGCATGTGCAAGATGCAGGTTTGAACCCCAGCACCACATACAAAATGAAGTGTTAGAGCAACAAAAACCATGTGAAAAACTAAATAACATTGATTCTCTCTTTCTCTTTCTTTTTCACTGCCCCACTCTCTTTTTAAAAATAAAAAAAGTACCATGAATAGTCCTGTGCTTTGAGGACATTAATCTGATAGCAAATTGAAGTTTGCTTTCCAAAGCAGAGAGAAGAGGTACACTTGGATAAGTTAGATGTCTCTTCTTTTTAACCAATGTTTAATGAGCACTTACTATGAGTTACAAACTGCTAGAAGCTAGGGATATAAAGCAAAATCAGGCACAGACTTTTAAAAAAGTTCAGTGGGGGATGTTACTGGCAAATAGCCATTGAAATTGAAGAAATTCCTGTGGATCCTGGATCCACTGATTTATTTGAAAATATGCTAGGGGAGCAGCAGCGGCAATGAGGAGAAGGAAATAGTTCTGTTGTATATATTGCAGTGATTAAGGAAATGGTATAAAATGTGGATTATAATAAAGAGAAAAGTGTCAATGAAACTCTGAGTTCTCAAAACCTGAGAAGATCATGGTTTCATTAACAAATATTAACAATGCAAAAAGAAGAACCACATAAAGGGTGGAAAAATTGAGTTTCTTTTGCACTTATTGAGTTGATTCTTCTCAGTAGAGATGAACTCAAAGTCATTTTGTAATAGAATCACCATGGGTAGTAATTGTGTAATTGAAGCTCATTTACAGAATTCAGGGAAAACTAGCATGCACTTTCTGGTTATTTTTGTAACAATATGATTTGGATCATTTTTGTGCATCTACTGTGCATTTGCAGATATAGAGAAAGGCATGGTTGTTTATGTTTAGTGTTTACCCTACATCCGCAGTTTAAGAAATTACTACCCTGCTTGTACTCTATTAATGACAGTCTGAATTTGGAAGGCTTGATAAGTTGTTTATAAGGAAGTTCAGAAGAAGAAATCAGCACATGTTTGCTGAATATTGTGAAAACATTTTTTCTCAGAATGTGTTGCTGGAAGTGGCAATTAGTAAATGTAGGGAAACTGATATATCTGTAGACATTAAGTCACACTAAAACAACATTCAGACTAAAACAGTTAAGATTCTGAATGAGGTACAATTATGTTGATATATAAAAAGTTTCACAAAACTCATATTTGTTACCCAAGAATTCTCATCAGAGTTCTCAGAATAACCCAAAGAGAGGCTTCCATATTTGGATTTTGTAGACAAATATAGTGAGGAATGGGAAAATGACGGGCTTAACAGACTCCAGATAAAATGAATGAGTACCTAAAATATTTTTATAAATGCCTTATAAAAAGTACGCAATGCACTAGAAAATTTCATATCTGCTTTCTTCTTCCTCCCTCACAATAATTCTGTGCATTGAGTATATATTATCGTTGATGTTTTACAGATGAGATAATGTGATAAAATAGAATTTAAATAATTAAGTCAAGACTATTTGTTGAGTTGCCTGCACCTTGACCACTTCTCTTACTTTTATAACAGCTACAATTTCTGCTTAGGAACCAATGTGGTTTCAGGTAAAAAATGTATTCATTCCTGGATTCATCAGTGAAATAAAGTTTGATTGAGGATGGGGATACCATGTAAGTTTCTCCAATCACAGACAACCTAAGAACTTGAGGTGAAAATAATAAAGCTGTGCCATCTCTCATGCTGACTGTGTACAAAGAATGCTGCTGATGGTGGTTTAGGATCAACTAGCTTATGAATGAAGTCAGGTAAGCAAACAGATAAGGAAATATTGAGTCCTTGGTTCAATTTCTGGGTCAAGTGGCACTGGTCTGGAGGATGAAGGTATTCTGCACTTTTCAGATACTTACACTTATAAGCAACCATCTGTGTGTAGTCAAATTTGACTTCCATTTCAACAAAAAACTTTCTGTTTCAAAAATCACCTAGGTTGATCCCATTATGCTAGAAATGAAGTTATTAAATTGGAAGAAGGAACGTAACTGTCCAAGATGGTATATGTGTGTCATGCTAAAAGTCAAGCCTGGAGTTCAGGATTCTGCTTACGACAACTATTGATCTTTTTAATGCAACATCATCAGTTACCAAGGTTCCAGAGCACCTAAAGTAAAGGTCTATGATCTCTAGAATATTTAGAACATCTTACTGGTAAAACAGCTAGTAAGAAAACCCTGTTTAAAATATTTAAGAAGTAGCAAAATATAAAAATAGAGGATATAGAAAATAGAAAAAAATAGAAAACAGATAAAACAGTATGGAATAAACATTTTCATTCTTTTTTTACAGAAATTTGGTTGTTTTAAAATATCTTTGAAACTAGACACTGTGGTCTATATATTTCTCTCAAGATGTCAAGCACCATTTGATCATATTAGCTACGCAAATAAGTATTTGTTTAATGCATGACATCTTCACTAAGGTATTTATTGTGATATCAGGGACCAAGACTATATAGTTTAAACCTACATTTCCAGTGTTCTGCATTGCAGACACTAGATAAAATAAGTTAATTAAATTATATATATCCTTCTTTGCTCTTGGTACCCAAGGTTCAAAAGCATGCTACTTAATCATGTACCTCTACCCACATAGGCCATTTAGACCTGCACTACCCAAAGGAAATAAATGTGAGCCATATATATAATTTAAATTTTTTCTAGTAGCCTTGTTTAAAAAAATATAAGCCAGTGAAACTTACTTTTATTTAGTCCAATATGCCCTAAATATTAGAACTTCATCAGTATGAAAAATATTGAGAGTTTATATTCTTCATTGTAGTAACTAAAAATTTAGTGTCTTTTTTTATCCTTATAGCACACCTTAATTTGGACTACCCACATTTCAGATAATTAACAGCTACAGATGGCTGGTGGCTACTATTTTGGACAACCCAGAGGTAAACATAATCTGTCTATGGCAGAGAATAAAAATAATTCTCCATGAGATAAACTGCAATAGGTTTTCACATGAAAACCAGTCTTTCAGAAACTTATATTTAAAAATTCATAGTAGTACTACTACTTAAGAGTGCAAGTATTACTTTAATGTCCCAAATGTAACCTTTGTCACAATCAAAGCTATGCTTTACAATGCCCAACACAAAGATGTCATTATCACTATGGAGAAAGCACTCAATGTTATCATCTTAGTATATAAACCTAGATATTTCATGTCAAATGAATCTATTTTACAAATAGTTTTACATAAATGCACTACATATATTCGCATGGTCTCAGACTTTCTAGAAATGATTTCCAATGTGTGTTGTAGGATTCATAATAAATCTTTTTTTAATTTATTGAATAAATTCATTTGATTATTGCATAACTTAGCACCATGGCTTAAACCAAATTGCTGTTAGTATCTAATCATTCAATAACTCTTCATTGAATATATCAGGTACAGGTATGAACAGGCATGCAGAGTCCTTGTAGTGGCTCTATCTTAGTCTTTTCTGATGCTATCATAGAATACCACAGACTGAGTAAGTTACAGAGAACAGAAAAGTATTTAGGTCACAGTTCCAGAGGCTAAAAGAAGTTCAGGAACATTGTGGCATCAGACTTTCACAAGGGCATTTGTGTTGGGTGATAAATGGTGGAAAGGCATGTGATCACATAGTGAAAGACAGGAAATTAGGCACAATTTACCCTTTTTATAAAAAACTCATCCCTCAAAATAACAACATTTACCTATTCATGAGGGCAGAGCTCTCATGGCCTAATCACTGCTCAAGATCCCTTCTCTTAATATTACTACAATGGCAATCAAGACTATTTTGGAGGGAACCTTTAAACTATAGTAAGCTCATAATCTAGGTGGACTTACGAAGTGGAGGAGATTTTCCAACTGAAACTGGCACAGGACATATTGGAGAAATATAGAGGAACTCAATGGCAATTTTATCTGCTAGTGGAGAAAAAGGCTGAGAAGGACTTATCATGTAGAAGTGTGTAAAATGATTTTGAGAAATGAGTGGAGAAATATTGGCACCAAAAGAATGAAGTTCATTCTGTCCTGCTCCAAACTGCAGCAAGGAATTGCAAAGCAGGAGGTGTGTCCTGTACCCTGGTGGGAACAGCAGGATGGGAAACCATTCTACAAAAGGCACAGGGGGGAGCTCTGGGCTTGAGGGAGACTCACAGTCAAATGCAAAAGGCCAAAGTTATTGCAATTTACATATTTCCATTTGAGTGTACCCCCCAACCCTTTCAACCCACATGGTTTTGATAATTATTTTTAAATGGAAATTCTGATAGCAGCAGGCAGTAAGTATTTGAATTAGGACTTCATATTGAGAGGCTCAATGGGGCACTTGGCAAATTTTATTTCCTCCTCCAAATAAACCAGAGGGAAAGTTGCCAATTCTAATCCTAACTGTAGGCATTCTGCTTTTCACTCTGGCCATTAGTTCTTAAGAAGATGGAAACCACGATTGGTTGCTCCCTCTGCCTCCTTGATTACTCCCAACACACACCACACACACACACTCTCTCACACACTCACACACACACACTCACACACACACTCTCTCTGAACACTTACTAGAGGTTTTCATTTATACATAAGTAACCACAGGGCATCATAATATACGGCTAGGGAGGAGTCCACCATTTGGGCTTGCACATCATTACCCTCTGACTAGTGGTTATATCCTGATAAAACAGCATAGTTAGTTCTCCCAAGTTGATATGTATTTCTAGTTGATTATGCTGATCCCAAAATGCTAATCCGCAAAGCAGTTTTCACAACTTTGAGAATATAAATTTTAGATTATAAGTGTATTTACTTATGTGAGAGAGAGGTTACCAACTATCCTTTTTTGGAAAAGATTTTTGTTTAGTTCTATATATACCTGTACTAATTTATATTAATATTTTTCTTCTCACTAAATAGGATTCTAATACATAATGATTATTTTTTAATAACAGTTGCTTTCTAAAGTATGATGTGAGAAACCCCATGATAAGTCTCCATATTTAAAAACTTTTCTCATTTAAGAAATCCAAAACTCTAAAATCTACTACTACAGACAAGAAATTAGACCTGAAGATTTTATTGACATAGAATTAAATGATTTATTGACCACTTGCAAAGTGATGGCTTGGGACAAATTAATTGGCTTCTTTGGTTTTTGTATAGAGTGATTACAATTGTTTCATTAATAGGGTTAAGTTGAAAATTAATGCTTTTGAATTAGTTTCCCTTTCCCTTTTTGCCATTTTCTATGTAGTTAATGACTATATTCTTTGGTGATCAGAAAGAACCTGGAAGATTGGGTTAATGGCCTCTTAGCTCTGCCCCATGCACCATTCACTCCATAAACATATAGACAAGGTAAGTTAGGCCCCATTTGACCTTTGTATTCATGGAAGAATTCATGTTAATGGTTTCAGTACTGGTTACACTTGAATGAATTACTGTTAGTATTATCTTCTACATCCTGTGTGATAGTTAGCATACGTGAACCTTTCATCTCTGAATCTTCAGCAGAGAGCACAGTGCCTATGTCAGACAAGCTGACATTTACATAACTGAAGATGGTACATGAGAAAGAAACACAAGCGTGTTATTCCCAACATATTACCATTCTCCTCTCTTATGTAGGAAAGTTTCAAGCCTGAACCTCTTGGTTCATGTGTAAGGATAATATGGGTTCCACTGAAGGGAAGGTAAGCATCTCTAGAATCTTAGCAATGAAAATAGAGGAAAGATATAAACTGAATAAATACTGAGGATTCAGAAAGAAAATTCTTGATAAAACATCATTTTGCATGCACATTAGTAGCAGCTGGGAATTCCTTAGGGATTAAATTGCTTCTATCATGTGATCAGTAATAGTTTAATTTCTCCTACTTGCATTAAGCAAAAAGGAGCCAATGATTAAAGGGAAGATGAGTCACTTTAAAAAGTCTTGCTTTAGGTAAATAAATAAACAAAAAAATTCAAGATAAGTGATCATGTAATTGCCTTGACTAAGACATTAGATAATAGTAGATAAAGAAGAATAATTTGAATAAATTCAGGGTTTCTACAGGGTTGGGAAGACCAACAAAATTAAGACAATGAATAATATTGTTTATGAAGAACCTTAAAGTTTTAACTAATTAATTTATATTAATGTGCATAATAATGAATAAACCCCCAAATTTCAAATATATTTGATAAATACATGCAATCTTCAAAAAGTATGTTGTTCTGTAATTAGCCCAAAAGCCACATATACAACACAAAGCAGTTAATGAGAGTAAAAACCCCAAACAAAGCACATTGCCTAGAACATGAAAATACAAACATTAAGTTGCTATTTAAGCAAAGGATATTTTATATCTGAGAGAATAGTCTGACCTAATTCCTAGAGAATATGCATGTACCAACATCACCAAAGTGCAGGGTGAAGGACGACACTAGGCATGGTTTAGAACATTGCACTACCAGTCTCAGTCTCAGTTTTCACTTTGGTTAGTGGATTTGTTTTGGATAAGTAACCCAATTTCTCTAACTCTCCATTTTCTCAACTGTAAAATGGGGGTAACAATGACTATTTTACAAGTCTGTTTTGATGATTCAAGGATAGAGACATGATAAGTTCTGACTTTGTTTTAATCCCTTTGAAGTTTTAAATATCATCTGTGCTCCCATCTATGAAGCAGTAATTTGAAGTGGGAAAGCAAGTACTACATCCAGAGAATATCACCTTGTCATCTAGTATAACTTTACTTCTCTTAGCTTCAGTCCACTTACTGGTAAAATGTAAATAAAATTCACAAGTGTTAAAAAGTATTACTATATATCCTGTTTGCTTTCTATCCCTGTTTTCTCTCCAAGCAAAGCCTAATGTTTTTATTTGAAGTATCCTCAACTACAATCAACTCACTTTTTTAGCCCTGTTTAATGCTGCAATGCAAGGGGAGATTCCTTGCTCACAGCTTCAAAGCTCCCCTGGTATGTTGACATTTCAACTTATCCATCATCTTCTCCTCCTGTTCCCAGGGATGAATGTATTTCAAGCAAGCTACAGCTTAACTCATGTGAAAATAATAGAGTGCAGGCAGGATTGTTTCAATTTTTTGGTCTGGATAGATTTTGCCTGTTCAATAAATCCAGCAAAACCTCACTGCATGTTTTGTAGCAAAAGGGATGCTGAGCTAGGAACTTGTCCTCCTACCCCAGTCTCCCACCCCTTTCTCCACAATGTTTTCACACAATAGACTTATGCAACAGGGCTAGAACTGACTCTTTTATTTTCTCATGCACAATCACTTAAATATTTATAATGATAACATTTATTTAAGAAAATGTTTTAGAAATTTTATATTTCAGATGTAATGATAACAATGGGGTAATGATGTTGAGAATGATGTGATGATAATAGATGGAGTGGAAGCGGTAATGATCACAGTGCAAGGAATGAGGGAAGTGAGATGGACATGGTGGTAGTGATGATGGTAGTATTGGCAATCACAGCAGTGACCATGGGTATTCTACATGTGCTAGAGTATAGACATCCCTTGTTTGTATTATTAATTAATTTTCAAGAAGTAAGGACCACTACTATGGCTATTTTGAACTACCAATATATCAGTCAATGCCAACTTTTGCAGAGATATCAATAATCCTATCATGAGCTGATATGGGTCAGTTCCAGTATCCACTAGAAATGTGATGATAGTGGCAATGGTATTGTTAGGCATGGTGGCAATGATGACCATGATATTGATGGCAGGAATAGTGGTGGTCAGGATGATGACCATCATATTGGTGGTTTGGTAATGATGGGAGATTTTTGATGATGATAACATAACATCAATGATGATGGTAATGATGGTACTGGTAGGTTGTTAATGATGTTGGTGGTTCTGGAGGGGGCCATTTCCCTTTATTACAAAAAGTTTTATAAAATAAAAAAAATCCTGTCACCTGAATTATTTCACTTAAATTTGGAAGAAATATTTGGTTAACAATATTTTTTCTCTTTTTGCTGACTCCTCTTCTCTCTCTCTCCCCATCACAATGCAGCTTCTCTGAAGGATATCTTAAGGAAAAAACTGACTCTCAAGGACAGTAAGCTTAGAGATAAGAGCAAGGACTTGGAGTCAGGTAGCTCTGCTTTACTATTCTAATTCTGCCCCTTCCTAACTGTATAAATGATCACAGTTATCTTTTGAGTTCAGCTTCAGAATTTTCATGGGAATGTTAAGATATTGCAATTAGTTTTAATGTCTTGAGATTTTGAGACACTTTAAGTAAAAGATACATATATATATACTATTTTTAATAAATGTAAACTAAGTTCTGATATTTTAATGATCATGTTTTCTTATAAATAGAAGATTTATTTAATTACTGTTCTTGTATTTTATTGGTTTGTTTTTATCTATTGAGTGTCTTGATGACTACTCAACACATGAATGTTTGATCCTGAGGACTGAGGATAATTCCCTTGTCTTGTACAAAGGAGAAGAAGATAGCCCTCTTTAATACATCCTTCAGAGAAGCTGTGAAGAAAGGATCGGATGGAGAGACAACAGGAGCAAACAAAATGGAAATAAGATAGAATTAGGCAAGAACAGTATAATAAACTGAATAATGGACATTCAAAAAAAATTTACTCTATCCTAAGAACCTGTAAATTCTATTTTAAAAGAAAAAGAAGATGGGTTGGAAGGGATACTTTGCAAGTATCATTAAGAATCTCAGTATGGGAGATTGTCTTGGATTATATGGGTAGACTTTAAAGTTATCACAAATGTCCTTAGGTGAGGAAGGCAAAGGTACAATAGACACACCAGAAGACAAGAAGTTGATATAAAGATCCAGGAAAATATTGAAATTATCTGGCCGCATGCAAAGGAAAATGCTAGCAGCCACTGGAAGGTATAAGAGAAGAGACAAGGAATGGGTTCCTTTCAGAACATATTGAGGGAATTTGGCCCTGATAACACACTGATTTTGTCCCAGTGATATTTAGAATTTCTGGTTTCCAGAACCATGAGATAATTAATACATATTGTCTTACCCTACTGGGTTTGTGGTATTTTATTTACAAAAGTCATGGGAAATTATTTAAACTGTGAAATTTTTTAGTATTTCACAAAAAGACTTTAGAGAAAAAGTTATTTATTACAGATTTTAACATTTTTATCGCCTCACCATTAAAACTGTTCAAACAATAATGTGGATGAAGAGATAACAGAGAAAGAGGTTCCTAATAGTATATGAGATGCATTGTTTGTCTTCTAATGTCTTACTATTATCATGATTATTTTTCTTAGCTCAGACTCCTGAACAGAATATCATGGACACTTGTTTCTCACAGTCCTATGGCCTTGGAGGTAAAGATCAAGGCATTGAAAATCTGGTTGCATTGAGGGCCTTCTCCCTGCCTTCTTACTGTTTCTTCATGTAGTAGAAAGAGTAGCGTGTGGTGTCACTTCATTTCTCAAAAGGGAACAAGTCTCATCATGGGACCTCACCTTTATGACCTGATCTAAACCTAATTATTTCACAAAAGTTTTGCCTACTAATAAGAGCACACTGGGAGTAAAGCCTTCAAAGTATGAATTTGGAATAGACATAAACATTCGATCCATAATACTGTTGTTTTAATGATTCGAGATTATGATGGTAATTAATAGAGCCAGGGGGAGGAATTATAAAGTAAGGATAATCACTGACTATGTTTTAGTCAGCTTTTGTTGCTGTGACCAAAGACTTCACAAGAACAATTTTATATGAGGATATGTTAATTTGGCACTCATGGTTTCAGAGGTCTCCGTCCATGGATGACCAATTCCACTGCACTGGGCCAGAGGTGAGGAGCAGCATCATGGCAGTAGGGTGTGGCAGAGGAAATCATCTCAGGACATCACACCAGGAAACAGAGAGAGACTGTTTCACTCAACAAGGACACACTATATACCCCAAAGGCATGCTCTTAATGACCCATCTCCTCCAGACACACCAATATTGGGAGATAATAAATGTTCACCAAATTATTATAATTATGATTTTTATTATTTATCTTGATATTCTCAATATAAATCTAATTTTCATTCATGTCTACTTAAGTTGCCACTGTCCAACATTTTCATTAGAATCTGCTGATACTCTTCTAAGGTTGAAATAAAAATATCAAACTGTACTGGTCATATGTTCTATAGTTAACCAAGGGGGCCTCTGTTATTTAAGTTTCTAGGTTATGGAGCAGGAATAAGTTGGCTTACTTTTGTACAGGTGAGACTAAACACACGTCAGTCAATAGAGGGGTCCCATGGGGCCCTGTGATGGGGAAAGTATCTTTTTGAGAAAATGAAGTGACAAAACAGATTACTTTCTACTACATGAATATACAGAGGTTTGGAACTTCATGAATTAAAGAGCAGTTTAGATTAAAGATAATGAAATAGTTGTAGACAAATAATTTAGGATGGATTTCATGAATTGTGAGCGTAGGAATGCATTAGTTGTCTAAAGTTATATAGCAAATAAAACTAAAATTTTTGGCCTAAAGAAACATTATCATGTCACAGTTTTTGAGGGTCAGGACTGTAGTTGGAGCCGCCTTAGAATCTCTGCTGAGACCTGTCCACTTTCAGTCAAGTGCTTGGCTAAAGTGGTAGACTCTGTTTCCATCCACAAGGCCACAGGTAGGAAGCCTCTATGTCTAGTCATGTGGGCCTCTCCACAGGGCCGCTTGAGTTCTTTTCAAAAGCTAGCAACTGGTTTTCCAAGAGCAGAAGATACTGCTCTTAGATGGAGAGCAAAGCTGCAGGGCATTTCATTATCTGGTGTTGGAGGTGATACTAGCATTTCCAACATATTCCATTTGTTAGATGTGACTGACGAGTCTAGTCAACATTTGAGAATGTGGAATTAGGCTCCACTTCTTGAAGGGAAAAATGTCAGAACTGTGACCTTTTCTTAAAACCACTACAGTGACAAAGGTGTGACCATCCAGGAAGGAACAAGCCATGCTGTAATCAACCATATCAAGCATACTGAATAACCCAACTAGTAATTCCTTCCATTTTACCTCTATCTCCTACCTTTGATTCCCTTCTCATGCATTTTCATTTATTCTTCTTTTCTCTAGATGCAGGAGATTTAAATCCCTGCTAGCATAAAGAAGATATAAAAGGAGACACAAAATTGCCGGAAAATGAAGAATAATCATAAAGATTGAAAGCATACAGGGACAATTCATCTAGTTTAGCATGACAGAGCTGTTGTAGTTAAGAGACTTTCATGGAGGTAATAAGTATATATTAAAATGTTTAGTTGGTAGTGAGAGCTCTGAAGTACATTAGCATAAGAACACACAGAAGGGGCTTCTGTCTGTCCACATAGAGGCTATCTCCTTGGTTGCTCCAACCAGTAACAGCTATGCTAGTCAGGGTCTAGAATAGATGAGGAGACCTATTATAGGAATTGCCTCACATGATTATGGAGGCCACACAGTCCATGATATGCTCTCTGCAGGCTGAAGAGCCAGGAAAACTGTGTCCTAATTCAGTCTCAATTTGAAGACTTGAAAATCAGGGGAACCAATGTTGTAACTCCTGGTCCAAGGATGAAGACCTGAGAATTAGGGACTGGTGTCAGTTTTGGAAGGTCAAGATACCTCAAGCTTTAATGTCTAAGGGTTACAGAAGATGGATATTTCAGTTCAGGAGAAGGAATTTCACGGAGAAGGAATTTCGCTCTTCCTTATTCCTTTCCTCTTATTCAGCCCTCAAAGGATGCACTGATGCCTCCCCACAGTGGTGAGGGAAATCTTTTCTGCTCCGTTTACAGATTCACATGTTACTCTCATCCAGAAACACCTCTACAGACACACCTAGAAATATCTGGATATACCTTTATCCAGGAAAGCTGACACGTAAAATTAACAGTCACACTGCTTAAATTTGGCTGAAGGGTAATGCCCACTCTAGCGAGAGAAATTGAAGATTGCTTTTAAGAGTGCTTTGTTAGCCTTTCAGTGACAACTGTGGTTACTCTGTACTTTGGGAAAGAACAAAAATAACTTGGAGCTCAAAAAATAATTTAATCCCATCTTAAGAAGGCTACAAATGTCTAAATTCCATAGTTCTCATAGTTTTATAGTCACATAGATCTGTTGAAACCTCTGTGAAGCTTGTACCATAAATCACATGAGAAATATTTTCTGTTTCATACTAGTCCATGTAACCTCAGTAAATTGTGATGTTCTAGTCTTCTTATGTACTCAGAACATTCTAGAAATAAGTACTTCTACCCAGCAGGAAAAAAAGAAAAAAAAAAAAAGCCAACCCTGGGAAATCCACAAGTTCATTCTGTTGGGAGTATTTGGAGAATAAAGTAAAGAACCACAGGGAATCCCTCTGAATGAGGAAAAGCTAAAGAGAATTTGAAACCCCCCAGGAAAGCATGGACCTCAGACAACACCAATAATTATGAATTCTAGTCAGTTTTCAAAATTCAAGTGAGCTGACTTCCTGATGACTCTCACAAAAGGCAGCCATCACATTAAGAGGAAACTTGAACTGCAATCCTTCATTTTCTTTTCATTTTTGTGGAAAAAAAGTCAGTATAATGGGAACTGATAAGAGAGCAAAATCACTGAAATATGAAAATCACAGAATTAGCATTTATCCAAATTCCTCAGCTGAGCCTATCATGGAAAGAGCTTGTTTTAATCACATCAAGTTGCTGCTTCGTGACTGTGGAGTTTCTGAATGAGCTGAACCACCCCTTAGTCTTACAGGCAAAATTAATGGCTTAGCCAAAGAATTAGATTAGTGAAGCACAGAGCCATTGAAGATCTAGATGAAAAACCTCCTCAACATTTTCAAGTTGTCACCCAGAAACAAACCTCTGTGTTAAATCCTATGGAATCAGACAATGCAATGATCAACTGCTTCGCGTCTCCTGAACTTACACTCAAAATCCTGCTCTCTTAACATTGTGCATGATCACTTTCCACTCTCCCAGGCTAACCTTATGAAAGATAAATGAGACTCAGTAACTTTGTCTGATCTGCTTTAAGTGAATTTTATCCATAGTCTTTATATTTGAAGACTTTTTTCAAGGTAGGCTGTGCTCTGTCACTGGGGAGTCCAGAAGTTACAAATCATTTAGTTCTCAGTTTTCTGTATAAAGATATGATATCTTAATTAAAAAAGAAAACTCTTATTGCATTGTGTAGCTATTTTATTCCCACACTGTTTCTTCACTAGTAAGCAGTTTTTTAATTTTCCTTTATATTCTCTTGCTCCCATAGAAAATCATTTCTTTATTCTGATACTTGAAAACTTGGATAGTCAAGATGGTGAAATCTTTAGATAGTCTTAAAGATTAGCTTGACAGAAGTAAAGGAGCAATTACAGTGTGTAAAATATTAATACAGGCTTATGGGTAATAATACACATAATTCTTCTGTGAATAATACATACTACGGCAAATGAGAACATGGCTGATCACACCAAGCTACAGGTACCCCAGCTCCTTCCTCACTAACAGATTCAGAGAAGTGAACCTCAGCTTACTTTATTTCACTCAGTGTTGCACTGAAAAATAATCTACTGTTGCTTTGCCATTTACTTTCCTCCTTTTTTGCCCCCCAACGTTCCCACTCTATTTTTTATAATTATTCTGTCACTTTTTTTAGTTTTAAATTTTTCCATACAAAGCCTAACTAAATGTAAATATAAATGTATATGCCATCAATTTTCATTATTCATAGATTTAATCCCTCAAAATCTATGGGGGATTGGTTTCAGGGCTCCCTTGGATATAAAAATTGGTGGATGCGTAAGACTTTTCTATGAAATAGCATAGTGTTGTATATAATCTACGCACATCTTCCTTTAGAGTTTAAATTACTTTTAATACCTAATGCAGTGTAAACATTATGCAAATAATTATCATGTTGCATATTTATAGAATATCATCCAGTAAAAAAATCTGTACTTTTTCAGAACAGATGCAATTTATTTTCTAATCAATGTATGGTTAAATACATAGATAGAAAACATGTAGATAGAGGGAGTTAACTATATTTGCAATATTGCCTACTTGATAAAATTTATTTGTAATACCAAATCAATACTTCTATTTTGAGGTCATTCACATACATGTACAGAGTAGTTGAAATATATGAGTTATACAATGTGTAAATTCCAAGATAACTTTGGAAAATATGATGATCTATGTTCTTATTTCAGCTTTCACTATACAAACAAATGTCCTTCTCAAAATGTATTAAGTCCCCAGTTTTAGTACTTTTATTTGGTGATTTCACTCTGTAAGAGGAGCCTTAAGTATTGAATTGAAATGTTTTCTAGTGTTCCTAAAGGTAAGGAGGCTGAGATGTGTATTATGAAGAGAATACATACAATTGAGGAGTTTTGTTCTGTCACAAGTTATAGCATTATTGATTATGAAGTCAACAGTAATGAATCAAGGATATCAAATAATATTTCTTTAAACAGAAACATACGTAAAACAAATTTACATGTTGATCATTTGACAATAAATGTAACCAGAGACTCACAGGAATTTAACCCTGTATTTCCTCTATGAACAATGTTTCATCATTCAGTAATTCAGTGTTCTTGGCTACTTAACAGAATCTAACTGTTTTAAAGAACATTAATGGACCATACTTATTTGCAACAGGTTTTCCAATAACTGAAGTCTAAGTGTTTATGTGTTAGAGAGGAGGGAGAACAGGCAGATATCTCTTCTCCAGCCATCATCCTTCTACTAAGAGTTGCAGCATTGGCTCCCTGGCTCTCAGACCTTTGAATCTGAACTGAATTATTCTACTTAATTGCATGGTTCTCTATAGTGTGGGACTTCTAGGCCTCCATAACTGTGAGAAAAATTCCAATAATAAACCATTTCCTATATATCTGTATTTACATTTCTATGTGTATAGATCTTATTAAATCTTGTTTCTCTGAAGAAGACTAATATAGCTTCCCAATATTTTGTCACCAAAAGGCCCAGCATCTGAAATTGTATTTCTTGGGTTAATATCTAGAAATAAAAATGACCATGTTAAAAATATCTTCCAAAAATCTAGAACTCATATATAATATGAAGCCATAAACACTTAAAAATGTAGCAGTCAGTTTCTTTCTGAAATTGATTTGACCATTGTCAAATCTAGAATCATGGTCTGTTAGAGTCTGAAGAGGCCTTAGATACCCCATTTTCTTGTTTCAATTTCAGAGAAAGTAGCTAAAAGGGGAAATCAAGTCTTTGAATTTCCAAAAATAATCTTCTGTTACCTCAAATAAATTTATTTGCACCATTCTGAAAAATATTCCAGGACTTCTAGGCAACTAGGAAGAGGAGATAAATGAATGTGCATAAATATGTAAGGAAACACAGACAGGCTGTTCACACGTACATGGATTAATACAAGATGTCCAAATTAACTAAAATGTTCCTTACCTTAAATCTAAAATAGGCATAGGTCAGCTGGAGATGATCTTATCTAAATCTGTTTGGAAATCCATAATTAAATCCAAGCA
>PVKS010019002.1:0-11299 GCA_004027875.1 Aplodontia rufa
TAAAAAAAAGAGATAGAGACAGAGAGAGTCAACTTTATTTTTTCATCTGGACTTTGTTTCTCTGACACTTAGATGTTTTATTTATTTTTTTATTAGTGCATTATAGTTTTACAAAATGATGTGATTAGTTGTCACATATTCCTAGATGCATACAAATCAGCAATACAATTTGGTCAACATCCCCCACCTACATCCCTCTACCTCCCTCCTCCTGTCCACTGATCCCTTGCCTTTTTTCTGGGGCCTATATTGTTCCTAAAAAACCCCAAATACAGGGACAAAATTCTTATACCTACGAAGAACATTTTTTTATATATATGACTATAGTATATACAGTGGCATTTATAACTGCTTGGAATGTACCTTGATTTAGCTTAATTCCAACATTTCTTTTTCTCCTTCCTTCCTATCATCCCTTGTTATTCTTCAAAATATTTGGCAATAGGATTAACGTTTTATGTTTTTGTACAGTTATGCAGCATAGCTTCTTCAAATATCTTATGAAGTATATTGCAACTGCATCTCATAAATATTAACATTTTGCATTTTTGTTCTGTGGATCTAATACATGAGTTTGTCTACCTTACTCCAAGCCTAGGTTTAGGTCCAGCCTCCACAAATGAGGGAAACCATTCAGATGCAATATCATTGTTTCTAATAGTTGAGTAGAACTCCACTGTATATATACACCAGAGCTTTTGGATCCATTCATCCAGTAAGGGGCATCTGGGTTGGTTCCATAATTTAGCTATTGTAAATTGAGCTGCTGTGAACATGGAGTTTGCTTTGTTGCTGGGAAAATACCCAGAAGAGGGATAACTGGGTCATATGGTGGATCCAACACTAATTTTTTGAAGAATTGCCACACTGTTTTCCAAAGCAGCTGAACCAGTCTGCAATTCCAACAGTGTGCTAGTGTTCCTATCTCCCTCAACCCCTCCAGCATTTGTTATTGTTTGTATTCTTCATCTTTGCCACTATGACTGGAGTGAGTTGAAATCTTAATATAGTTTTGATATGCATTTATCTAATTGCCAGTGATTTAGAGCACTTTCTCATGTATTCATTGGCTTGCTCAATATCTTCTGTTCACACGTTTCTGTTCAGCTATCTGGCCCATTTATTGATTGGATTGTGCTTTTTTTTTTTTTTAAGAAAGAGGGCATAATAGAGAGAGAAAGAGAGAAACCATTTTTATTTAGCATTTCTTGTGACGTTCATCCCTCAGACACTCTGTTGTGTAGATGATGCTGGGGTTTGAACTCATGAACTTGCACATTCCAGGCAAGCTCCATACCTTCCAGGCAAGCTCCATAACTGCTGAGCTCTGCTCCAGCCCTTGTTTGTGTTTTTGTTATTGAGTATTTTGAGTTCTTTGTAAATTTTGTTTTCTTTTCTCTCTCTCTTTTTTTTTTCTGGGGCTGAGGACCGAACTCAGGGGCCTTGTGCGTGCTAGGCAAGTGCTCTGCCACTGAGCTAAATCCACAACCTCAAGTTCTTTGTAAATTTTGGATATTAGTCCCCTGTCAGAGGGTTCACAGGCCATGATTCTCTCCATTCTGTATGTTGTCTCTTGACTGTTTTGACTATTTCCTTGGCTGTACAGAAACTTTTTAGTTTAATGGCATCCCACTCATTGAGTTTTGACTGTATTTCTTTCACTTTAGGATCCTTGTTGAGGAAGTCATTACCAACTCCCATATGCTCCAGTGTTGGTCCTAATTTTTCTTCTAGCAGTTGTGTGGTAGCTGGTTTACTTCTTAATTTCCTGATCCATTTAGATTTGATCTTTGTGCAAGATGAGAGATAAGTATCTAATTTCAGTTTTCTGCAAGTAGCTATCTAGTTTGTCCAGCACAATTGGTTGAATAGGCTGCTTCTCCTCCAAGTTATTTTGACCCCCTCTGTCAAAGATTAGATGTTTAAAGATTTGTGGGTTTGTCTCAGAGTCTTCTATTCTATTCCATTGGTCTTCATTTCTATTTTGATACCAGTACCATGCTGTTTTTAATACTACAGCTCTATAGTATCATTTTAGATCTGGTATTGCAAACCACCTGTTTCATCTTTCTTGCTTAGTAATGTTTTGGCTATTCTGGGTTTATTGTTGTTCCATATGAATTTGAGAATTGCTTTTTCTATATCTGCAAAGAATGATATCAGAATATTGATGGGGATTGCATTGAATCTGTATAGTGCTTTTGGAAGAATGGCCATTTTAATTATATTAGTTCTGCTTACCAAGAGCATGGAACATCTTTCCATCTTCTCAGGTCTTCTGCAATTTCTGTTTTCAGTGTTTGATAATTTTCCTTGTAGAGGTCTTTTACTTCTCTTGTTAGATTAATTCCCAAGTATTTTATTCTTTTAGAGGATATTGTGAATGGAACTGATTTCCTAATTTCTTCTTCCCAAATATTGTTGGCATATAGGAAAGATATTGATTTATGGGTGTTGATATTATAGCATGCTACTTTGCCAAATCTGTTTGTTAGCTCTAGAAGTGCTCTGGTGGAGTTTTTTAGATCTTTCTAATATAGGATCATGTCATAAGCAAAAAGGGATAGTTTGACTTCCTCCCATCCTGTTCTTATCCCTTTGATTTCTTCCTCTTGCCTGATTGCTTCAGCCAGGGTGTCGAGGACTGTATTGAATAAAA
Organism: Aplodontia rufa; assembly: GCA_004027875.1. Taxonomy (NCBI): domain Eukaryota; kingdom Metazoa; phylum Chordata; class Mammalia; order Rodentia; family Aplodontiidae; genus Aplodontia; species Aplodontia rufa. Next base: position 2,660 of record PVKS010019002.1, read on the forward strand.
GTGGTGAAAGCAGGCAGCCTTGTCTTGTTCCCGAATCAGTGGAAATGCTTTCAACCTTTCTCCATTTAGTATTATACTAGCTGAGGGCTTGGCATATATGGCCTTTACAAAGTTAAGATAAATTCCTTTGATCCCAATTTTCTCTAGAGTTTTGAGCATAAATGGGTGCTGGATTTTATCAAAGGCCTTTTATGCATCTATTGAGATAATCATATGGTTTTGGTCCTTAATTCTGTTTGAGTGATGAATTACATTTATTGATTTGTGTATGTTGAACCAGCCTTGCATACCTGGAATGAAGCCCACTTGATTGTGATGAATTATCTTTTTGATGTGTTTTTGAATGCAGTTTACGAGAATTTTATTAAGGATTATTGCATGAATGTTCATGAGGGATATTAGTCTGTAGTTTTCTTTTTCAATGTTTCTTTGTTGGGTTTTGGTATCAGAGTTATGGTTCCTTCATTAAAAAGTGTTTGGGAGAGTTCCTTCCTTTTCAATTTCTTGGAATACTTTAATAAGGAGAGGTGTTCACAGGAGTGGTAAAAGTCTTCAGTGAATCCATCAGGTCCTGGATGTTTCTTCTTTGGAAGACTTTTAATTGCTATATGGATTTCGGTGCCTGTTATTGGGCTGTTTAGAATTTCAATTTCATCCTATGTCAATTTGGGGATGTTTTACATGTCTAGAAATTTGTCCATGTCATCAAGATTATTTCAAAATATGTTCTGATAATCTGTTTGATTTCAAGGGGATCAGTGGTGATCACCCCCTTTTTGTTGATGATTTTGTTGACCTGCTTTGATTCTCTCCTTCTTTTAGTTTGATTATCTAGGGATCTGCCAATTTTATTTATTTTTTCAAAGAACCAGCTCTTTATTTTGTCAATTTTTTTCATTGTTTTTTTTGCTCTCAATTTCATTGATTTCAGCTTTGATCTTAATTATTTCCTGTCTTCTACAGGCTTTGGGATTAGACTGTTCTTCCTTTTGTAGAGATTTGAGTTGGATCATAAGTTTATTTGTTAGGGATCTTTCCTGATTCTTAAAGTGGACACTCAGTGCAATAAATTTTCCCCTTAAGAATGCTTTCATGCTGTCCCAGAGGTTTTGATAGGCTGTGTCTTAATTCTTTCTCTCTTCCAAGAGTTCCATAATTACTGTTCTCATGTTTTCTTGGATCCATTCTTCATTTAATGGGGTGTTATTCAATCTCCGCATATATGTGAGTTTTGTGCCATTGTTTTTGCTATTAATTATTAGGGTCATGGTATAATGGTCTGAAAGGATACATGGAGTAACATCTACTTTTTTATATTTGCTGATATTTCCTTTGTGAACTAGAATATGATCTATTTTGGAGAAGGATCCATGTGCTGCTGGGAAGAAGGTACACTCTGCCAATTTGGGGTAGAATATTCTTTAGATGTCTGTTAAGTCTGTTTGATTTATGGTGTTGTTTAGACCGGAGATCCCTTTCTTGATTTTTTGCTTTGATGATGTGTCTATTGGAGATAGAGGAGTGTTAAAGTCTCCCAGTCCTATTGTGTTGAGGTCCTCAAGTGGTTTTATATCTTGGAGTAATTTTTCCACATACTTGGGAGTGTTGGTGTTTGGAGAGTATATATATATATATATATATACTATGGTTATTTCTTCCTGTTGTATTGCTCCCTTTATTAGGATATAGTGGCCTTCTTTATCTCTTTTGATTAATTTATGTTTGAAATCCACTTTGTTGGATATAAGATTTGGAGCTCCATATTGCTTTCTTGGGCTTTATGTTTGCTAGATTTTTCCAATTTTTCACCTTTAATACGTGGTTGTCATTAGCTATAAAACAGGTTTCCTGTAAGCAGCATAGTGTTGGATTTTGTTTTTTGATCCAATCTGCTAGTCTGTGTCTTTTGATTTTTGTGTTGAGAACATTCACATTCAGTGTTAGAATTGGTAGGTGCTTGTGGTTCATAAACATTGTGTTTCATTAGTAAGTTCTGTTGTCTATTGATAACATGTTCCTTTATTGAATTTCCTCTGTGGGTTTTGAGGAATATTACCTTGTTTTTCTATCTAGAGTTTATCTTTGAGGATTGTTTTTATGCTGGCTTCTGTTCATGAATGCTGCAAGTTTGATCTTATCATGAAAAGTTCTTATTTCCCCTCAATTTTGAAGCTGAGTTTTGCTGGGTGTAGTATTCTTGGCTGCATGTTGTGTTCATTCAGGCATTGAAAGATCTCCTTCCATGATCTTCTCACTTCTAGTCTGAACTGAAAAGTCAGATATGATTGTTATTGGTTTGCCTCTGAATGTAATTTGGTGTTTCTCCCTTGCCACTTTCAATATTCTTTCCTTGATTTCCCGTTATGCATTTTGAATATGATGTGCCTTTGTAAGCTTTGTATTTGATTAGACCTATTGTGTGTCCTATAAATTTCCTGAATGAGCATATCTGACTCTGTTTTTATGTGGGCAATATTTTTTTAGCAATTTCCTTGAGAATGTTCCTTATACTGTTCATTTGTGTTTTGATTTTTTCCTGTATCTCAATTACTCTTAGATTGTTGGTTCTCATTTCATCCCAGACATTTTTAAAATTCTGTTCATGTTCTATGAGGTTTTGTTTTGGTTTTGTTTTTGGGTTTTTTGTTTGTTTGTTTGTTTGTTTTTGTCATCCATGTGCTCTAGCATGCTCAACCTGTCCTTGTTGTCAGGAGTTCTTTCTTTACGAGATGAGGTTCTGTTGTCTATAGAAGTTAGTCTATTATTAAATTCTTCCATGGCTCCTCTCATGTCATTGTCTGCAGATTTTAGCTCTTTTACTTCTTTTTGAGTATGTTTATTTCTTTGGTAATAGAGTTTTTCATCTTAGTCCCTCCGTTATATCTCATTGTTCCTTTGAGTAATCAGATCATTGATAATATTTTCAAAGTTTTCAACCCAATCCCTATCCTTGGCATCCTTTTTAGGGGAGCTTTGGATTTGAGGTGAACCTCTCTTTGTTTGATTCTTCATTTTTGAAGATTTTTTTCTGGATCTCTGAATTGAGATTTCTTGCAGGGAAGGTAGGCAGTTCTCCAGGTGTTTTTTCCTTACAAATCCAAGGGTCAGAGAGCCACCAACTCTTTGATGATCACCTTCTTCCAGATGCTGTTTCTTCCTAGGTCCTCATGTTGCTCTACCTTTTGGTTCCAGGCTCAAGGTTGCAAATCTGAACCTACTGGAAGCAGAGCATCAGGTAGGTGGTGCTGCTCCAGGAGGGGAACCACCCATTGTTGGTCCATGACAGGGGATGCTCCAAATCTCAGTCCTACCAGTTGTGTCCTGAGTGCCTTCCGGTGGGACTCAAACAGGCCCCAACAGGCACACAGAACATCAGGTAGACAGGGCTACTCCAGGTGGGGAACCTCCCCTACTTGGTCCTGAGCAGGGCTGCTGCAGACAGGGGTCCTGCCAATCCAACACTTAGTTGTATATATGGTACTGGGGTTTGAACCTGGGTCCTCACACATACCAGTCAAGCACTGAAATCGCAGAGCCACCACTCCAGCCCCATGAATGTTTATCTTTAATAGAAATCATCAATTTATTAATGCTTATTAGTAGGGATGTTCACCTTCTTACTTTACTCATTTTTTGTTGTTTTATTTACCATTTTCAAAAAGAGGTATCTAAAAGCTTTCCCACTTTTTGATTTTTCTCAGTTTCTCCATAGTGTTATTTTTTATTCAAAGAGTATGTTTTCTTTAAAGAGTATGTTTTCAGGGGTAAACATTTATGATTGTTAAAACTTCTTCGGGAGTTTTTCTTTGATTATGATTTATACCAATCAATATTTATCCAACAGAAATATATCTACTTTGTCTATGATTAGTATTCTAGTACCAACTTTTCATTTTTTTAGTTAAAGTTTGTTTACAGTAACTTTTTGTATTTAGTGTTCTTCAGAGAAACAGAATCAACCAGAGAGAGAAACAGACAGACAGGTTAATGGAAAAAAGAGGTGATTTTTTTTTTTATGGGCATTGGCTCATGTGGTTATGAGGCTGAAAAGTCCTATGACATCTGCAAGCTGAGGTCTGAGGTATTCTACCTGAGTCCAAAGTACTGAGCACCAGGAGAGATGATGGCAGAAATCCAGGAGTCTGAAGGATGAAGAATCAGGAACTCTGATGCCCAAGGGTAGGAAAAACTTGATGTCCACCTTAGGAAGAAGAACATTTTTCTCTTCTCTACCCCTTCATTCTATTCAGACTCTTAACAGATTGAATGGTGCCTACCCACAGTGGATATTGGGGGTTTTTGGAGGGGGGAGAGGGAGGGACAGTGAGAGGAGAGAGAGAGAGAGAGAGAGAAAGGACAAAGAAACAATTTTATTTAGTTTTTCATCTGGCTTTTGTTGCACTGACACTTAGTTGTGTACATGGTGCTGTGGTCTGTCTGAACCCAGGTCCTCATGCATGCCAGGAAAGTGCAGTAACCACTGAGCCACTGCTCCAGCCCACACAGAATATTCCTTATTCAGTTTTCTTATTCAAATTAACATTTGAATTATTTGTTCTGGGAACACCTTTACAGACACAGCCAGCAACAATGCTTTTTACCAACTATCTGGGCAGCCTTTAGTCCAGTCAAATTAACTTGTATGATTCACTATTGAATATTTCTTCTTTATGAACTATATGTGTGTAGAACTAGATTAATAACAATCCATAGCATCCTATACTATTATCATTGATAATCCATTTTTTACTTATATAATTTTAAATTTAATTTTTAATATTTAAGAGCAAGCATTTAAGTGTATACAAGTTTAACGTGTCAAGTGATAGTGTATACTTTTTAGGATCACATTCATCATTCATCATCAAGTAATTTTTTAAATACTTTTGAACATTTTGACTGATATCTTGTCATAGTAATTAATTCATCATTAATTTTTTTTAACCTAATAATGTGACTGACTGATGAAGAATACATTTGAGGAATAGAAGTGTAAGGTCTTGCATTTTATTTTTTATTTTATTATTTTTTTTTTTGCTGTGCTTTCTGTATTATTTTTAGTGTCTTGTTTCTTTGCAGAAATATTGGAAGATCATTTGATCACCATTTTGTGATGATTTGCCTAGTTAAAATGCATAAAATAAGTGGGGTCCACTTGATATCATAAATCAAAATATACAAAGACAAAGAAGTAGAGGTACTGCCAACTCCTTTAGGCTAAGGAGTTCCTCCCTCAGGATATGGTAGATTATTTTGCATGGTAAATAATCATTAGATGGGCAAAAATAGTGGCACATGTGTCCATTTGTATATTAAATACTAGTAAAGCTTAATTTCTTTATTTGTTTTAAATAAAAGTTATGTTTCAAAGAACGTATAATAATTCCCTTTTTTTGTCACACTGAATTAGCTAATGTAGTGATTCTCAAAATATGTTCTGTGGACCTCTGGAAAACCCTGAGCCCTTTTTGAATTCAAAATCATCTTCATAATAATACTGATAAGTCATTTTTCTTATTTGACTGTGTTGACATTTGCACAGATAATGTATATGCCATAATAGAAAATACTTTAGGGCTTTTGTATGAGGCAAGGTGTTGGAAACAAGCAATACTGGTAGGAATTGTGTTTTTTATTGTCATGCATATACAAGGAGAAAAGTAGGTTTTATTAACAAATGTCTTGGATAAAGCAAACAATATATTGATTTTATTAAATCTCAACCCTTTAGTACATTTTTTTTAATATTCCGTGTGACGAAGTAGGAAGCATAGATAAGGCACTCCTGCTATGGAGAAAATATGGAGGAATCCAATGATGCAACTGTTGAGAGCTGAACTATACCCTTTTTCCGTGAAGTGTATTTTTTTCTTAAGAGAATCTCTTGTTCAGAATTGGGAGTCTGGCAGATATACTCTCAAAAAAAGAGTGAAGTGAGCCTGTCACTTCAAGGAAAGCAACTGACAGCATTTGCGGCCAATGATAAGATTTGAGCTTTCATGTTAAAATCAGAATTGTGAAAATGTGTATCCACCACCATAAATTTGACAGCTTCTCGATACTCAAAGACAGGGCCAGGTACATAATTTGCAGGGCTGAGTTCAACATAAAAATGTGGGACTCGGTTCAAAAGGAAGGAAAAAGGTATCGTTAAGGGGACTAAAATTAGACCTTTTTTATTTCTTTAATGTTCTCTTTCTTGACTTAGTACTTTTTATTTATTATGTGTTGTTCTAGAGTTGTCCTTTGGAAAACTAAAATTTTATATTATTAGCATGAATTTTATTAGCATGAATTTTGATACTGATCTTTATGTTGTACAAAGACAGGATTATATATAAACAAGATTTTTTATTCATAGGCAGAATCACAAAATTACATATTTACTTCATGGTTCACATATGTATATATTAATTTCATTATTATAAGAGTGAAAATGATATCCACTCTTATTTTTTAAATGGCACACAATCTTAATCAACAGTTTCTTTCATTTCTTGACACTTGCATGTTCTACTAACATTCTTTTCAGCTTCCTGATGAGTAAAAGAAAGGAACAACTAATTGCCCTCTTCCTTTTCTTATAGTACTCATTTTCAGTGAAAATTGTTGGCTCCTCCAGGAAGGTAACACTATAAGAAAAGATACAGTTGAATCCCTGGTAGTTTACCTTTGTTAGAAGGCACTTCCTTCATTCTGCATCGGATGAATATTCTGGTTTGATGGAAAGGGTGATTTCTCAAGGCTGTTAGCACTCCACGTAATTATAGACTTAAGCTTTTTTCTGTGGTTTTAATGATTGTGCCCTCTAAAGTTCATGTTGAAATTTAATTGCCACTGTAACAGTGTTAGGAGGGAGGACTTTTAAGTTAAAGTGTTAAGGTAGTGTGGGCTCCACCCTCATCATTGGGTTAATTCTATTATTGCTGGAGTTGTTTCCTTATCTAGGAGTGGGTTTACCCTCCTTTCTCACTGGCATTCTTCCTCTCTTTCTCTCTTTCCCCCCTACCTCTCCCTCCTTCCCTCTCTCTTTCTCACTCTTCCTGCTTCCACCATAGTCAATACAGCAAGAAAGCCCCTGTAGATGCTAACACCTTGTTCTTGGATTTCCTAGCCTTCAGAACTGGGAGTCAATGAATTTCTGTTCATTATAGATCACTCAGGGTTGGTATTGGGTTATAGAGGCATGAAATGGACTAAGCTCTCACCTTGAACTTTGAACCGCACTGCACTCTCACACATCCTGGGTTCACCAGAACTGTGGTGTGGGGCCTTGTGAACACCCTATTCGAATGAGTTACCAAGGGACAGGACACACGCTGCAAGTTACCTATAGTATATCTTCTGCTTCATTGTTCCTTTGGGCTTAACTTCTAGAACACAAGCTCAAACAGAACATTATTAAAACTCCCAAGACGTCAACAGCAGAGCAATAAACCAAGCACCAGGTCATTCAGAGTGCAGGGCCCTCTGATACTACACTCCCGTAAAACAGAACCTGCTTGAAGATTTTCATGAGATAGTGGTGATATAAACCAATGTAAATTGTTGATATATAATGAAATATGTCAACATTAGGAAGAGTTATATAAGCCTCTGAATGATTTCCAAATGTTTGCTGCATAATATTATAAAATCTGAATGCGTAAAATATCCATTTGATGTGCAAAATGTACCAATAGATTTTGATGTTAACAGAAGAAGAAAAGTTCATTGCTATGGTTTCAGATTTGCCATTGCAACTAAATTTTGGAAACTTTCATTTATTGATTTTTTGGTGCAGAATCAAAGAATATCCAAAATGACCTGAAAAGCTTATAGAGATTTTTTTTTTCCTTTTCTCAACTACATTTCTGGGCTTCAACTGAAGCATCTTATCATAACAAATTAATTGCAGAAGCCAATGTGAGAATTCAGGGGTCTTCCTGTATGAAAGAATTTCAGAGATTTGCAAAAAATATCCAATAAATTCCACTATTTTTCACTGAACTGTTTTGAAAAAAATTAAATAAACTTTGTTATTTATGTTTACACATAGTGGCTGTTTTCTTACTTTTAAATGAATTTATAAAGTAAGCATTCAATAATCTCAGTTTTCATTTGGCATAGAGAATACTCAATAAATATAATCAAATAAGAAAAGCTCTTTAAAACTCATAATTTTAAAGAGAGCTTAGGGCTTTTGTAGCTCAAACTCTGAGAACCTCTTATCCAGTACATGTTAGAAGTGTCACAAAATTCCGAAAAATTTTGAAACTCACTTTAGTGAAAAATAAATCTATGATGTTACTTTTAAGAGGCAGTACCTCTTATAAATCTTAATGATAGCTGTTATAATAATGTTATAAATAATTGAAACACAGGCAGAAAAAACTGTATTTTACTGACCCTAAAAATCTTTTTTGGCATAGTCTTCAAGATATACAGCCTAATTTTGTTCATCTTATCTTTCTTCTAAACCTTCATGTGTTTTTATGTCCTGATTACAAAATAATGTATTTTTAATGAGACAAACTATACAGATAAAAACATATAATTCTACTGAATCCTTACACTTTAAAGGTATTTTCAATTTTTTTCATTTCCTCTATCATTTTATACTCTAATACAAATATTATTTTATGATACATTTTAATATAA
>PVKS010019002.1:11399-39259 GCA_004027875.1 Aplodontia rufa
AACTATGTTATTTTATAAGATTTTTATATCTTATATAAAATCTACCTTAAAATGTGTGTATCTTAAATTGTACAATTAAGTATGATGTGTGATCTTTTTCCATTTAATAAAAAGTGTTGATCGGAAGACTCATTGCTTAGGTTGTGGAATGCATGGTTGGTCAGCATATTTCTGAGTGGGCTTCTCTACTGTGTAATTTACCATGACCAGTAAATAGTAATTTATTATAAAACATACCATTTTGATTTATTACAAATACATTTATGGGTAAAAATCAACAATTCAGAGCCTATGGTATAAAATATGGGGGGAAATATCAGAAATATCATGCATACATATAACTATAATAATAATTAGTGTGCCACAAGTCTACTAAAAAACTCAGAAAGTGTCATATGCCCAGTGCCCTACGTGAGTCTATATTTGATGAGCAAAATTAAATTCTAAATACAGCTCTTTGATAGGGGAGTTTAACAACTTCCCAGATATTTTCAGAATGATTTTTTAATACCTGTGTCATGGCTTGTGCTTTGTAATAACAATAACTAAATGAAAGATACAGAGTGTGGGTCAGCTTTTGTTTGACTAACAGTTATGGACAGGTCATTTGCCCTATTTCGTTGTGTGAGAGAAGAATATCTACAGTCTACTCTTGATGTCTTCTATATTCAATCTGAATTCTACTTTGCCCGTCTCTGCTGGTCCTTAATGTATTTGATTTGAGGCTGGAAGAGCTAAGGACATTTCTACAAGGGGCAACATAGAATCTTCCAAAAAATAAAATGATGTAAATAAAACACAATTCATTTTTATATTAGATTATATCTTTAAATATGAAAAATTATAAACTTAAAAATGAATTATTTTAAAATTTATGCTGCAAATTTGTATAATTCTTTCAGAAGATTATATGCCAGTACATATAAAGATAAATTAAAAATTCTCATTCCTAATTTAAGAGTCTAAATTAGTGGAAATATATCCTGAATTAAAAAATCAAACAAAAGAAAAACGCTTTATGCACTAAATTGCTTTTTACTGAATCAAAATATAATGTTTGTGTAAAATGGAATATACCATTGTCCAATAGTGATTGAATATTACATGATCATTAAAACAGTAAAAAAATATGTAACAACAAGGTAACATATTCAATATGTCATCCTGATGAAAATGAACTTGTGATGGGATTAGGATTAAATTATGAATGCTTTTGGAGAAACATCACTGGAGAATACAAAAAAAAAAAAAAAAAAAAAGAACCAACTGAAAGACTTCCCTGGGCTAATATGATTATATTTGATTTGTTTCTATTTTGTTGAACTTTTTTTTTAATATTACTCTTTCTTAATAAAGCATAAAAAACTAAAGAGGCAATTACAGTGTAGTTCATTCCACTTGGAATAGAAACTCAGGCTGGAAACCTGGCTCTTTCATTTATATGTGTGATTGTAGATGAGTAACCTAATTTTGTAAACACTAGTTTCATCATCAGTTAAGTATAAATGCCACTAGTCCTACAGGATTATGCAATTCATTAAGATGAAATATGTGAGAATGTCCTGTAAAGTCCCTGAAACATAGTTGGTATTCAGTATGTTTTAGTTGATTCTGAAATCAGAATTTCTAGTGTTTTTAAAATGCTAATAAACTTTGCCAAAAGGCTTAACATATACTGGCCTAGAGAAGGTTATACACTTTGGGAATTTTACTTGATAACTGCACTTATGGCTTTCAATAGTTTTGACTGTCTGTGCTTGAATGACTTTAAGTAGCAAATCCATTTTTACCTTCAAAAGCCATTTATTGTCCTATCTACAATGATAAAAAGAGAGTCAGACGCAGGTGTGTACTTAGTTCAGGCAAATGCTTTGCTTTATCAAAAAAGCGACTAATCTGCAATGAACTTCTGCAAGAGGACTCTTTATTTCAAATTTTAAAGCTATTTTGCATTATACAAATAGTTGCAAAGGATTATAAATTGCTTGGTATTATTTGACTGCCAGATTCTATGGAAATATCTACAGACCACAATCTGGCATAATGAAAATAGCATGAGTGGAAACTGAGAGACTGAGTTCTTGTAAATTCAGCTTCCTTGAAAAATAGGTGATGCTGTCGTTATTAATTATTTTAAGGTCTTTCCTCATTTTTCAAATTCTGTGATTCTACATATTATCTATGTATGTATCTATCCATCCATCCTTCCATCCATGTGTCTATCTACCTAATGACCATGCTACATTTCTTTCTTTTCTTTAAGAGAGAGAGAGGGACAGTGAGAGAGAGAAAGAAAGAATCAATTTTATTTAATTTTTCATGTGGCTTCCATTGCTCCAAAACTTCATTGTGTACGTGGTGCTGGGTTCCAACCTGCATCCTCGTGCATGCCAGGCAGTCGTGATAACTGCCAAGCCACCCCTCCAGCCCCACCTTGATACATTTCTTAACATAGAAAGCACTTTTATTCTGTTTTTGGTGTTGGGGATCAAATCAAGGCACTCATGCATTGTAGGCAAGTGCTCTACCAATAAGCAACACTCTCAGTCCTAGAGCAGGGACTTAATAAAAGGTAGTTATTGCATTATTTATCAACCAATGATGTATTCACAGATACTAAAATATCTGCAGTATGCTGTGTTTTAAAGGTTGCATAATTCCCTAAATATGATTGTCTTGCAAGCTAACATCTCTCTTTGTATATTTACTAATAGAGAAAACATCTAACTCTTTTCATATGAAAGCCTATAATATAACATACTGAACAAACCAACTTTTTGTAGCAGGGCAGGGGAAGCGTGAGGCTGATACTTATTGAGTATTTATTCTGTTCCAGACTCTGTAAAGCTTTCTATGTACATTACTATATTTAAAACCAAAAGTGATATCCTAGGTAAATACAAGGAACTTTATATGCAGAGAATACATAAAAAGCCTTCCCCCCAAAAAAACAAAAACAAAACAACAAAAAAATACTCTTCCCAAGTCCACCCACCTGAATAGCAAAACTGTAAGTTGGGCCACCTCTGTCCGAGACCTGAGTTCCTTTAGGGTATGTGTACTATTTTAAGAGAATAGCTCAGGTAGTTATTTCCTCAAAAGCTTCTCTTCTTTGTAGTTATACCTTCATAGAGATTCAAAGGTGGCCTCTTTTACAAACAAATAAAAATGTCTGTTTTAGATTCCCAGGATCCCCAGTTTTCTAAGTGAAAAGAATAAAGAAAGAGAAGGAAAATATGCATCATTATTTTCAAAACGTACCCAAAACTAACAACTATACTGAAATGAAACATTACAGCAAAGAAATAAAAGTAGAGAAAAAGACAACCAAGGTGTGATTGAAAGTGTGCTTATTGAATTATTAGAAAGGATGGAGCAGGACCAAAAAAAAAAAAAAAGATGTTTCCTCTAATGATGAGTGATAGTTGGCAAAGATATTTCTGAAACAAGATAACCCACTTCCCTCAAGTCAAGTGACAGGACCAAATCCAAATTTTAACAGAAAAATGTGGCTATGATGGAGAGGACTAGTACGAGCACCAAGGCACAGCTCTGTCAATCGGTGTTTCCTGCAACTAAAGGAAGATATTACTGAGGTTGCACGTTCATCACTTTCTAAACTAGATGTCAGAGATCCTGTAACACTCCAGAAGGAGAAGTCCCATCTTTTATGTTATGAAAGAGATAAAGCACACAGCAGGAAATATAATTCTCTTGAGAGTCTTCCCAACAATTTGATAGAGTGTAGTATTCTCATGTGAACTCAAATAAATATCCTTCATAGAAACTTTAGCTTTGGGGCCCAATTAAAATCATATTGTTTTTGTGTGTTAAATACATGTAAGGATTGTAATACAGAGCACTGCCATGCACCTGAAGCTTGGTCAATCAGCAGGCTGCAAGAACACCAAAGATACTTCTGTGGAACAGTTCAGTGTAGTGTGGTTCTGGCAGAAAGCACCGTGGCATGAATCTGGCCCCTTGAGGAACAGCGTTTTGAGGATCATAAATTATATACTTACCCCATTCACTGCTCTGGTTTCCAGCATTGGCTGTTCTCTTCCTGATCTCAGGGACAGATAATCACATTTCTTACTATCTCTGGAGAACTGAACATCTCCCATTTCCCGACCTAGAGATAATTAAGACTTGACTACAATTTTGCTTCAACCTTCTTGGTTTAGCCGTGCTCTCTTTTTGTGAGCATTATCTTGCCATTTGAGATTTTACTTAATTACTAGATGTGGTACTAGTTTTCTATCCCCAGTATAGCATGTTCCTCCAAAACTGAATGACTTGAGCAGCGAATCTGAGGGGTTTAACAGTGTTGCTCTGCCTCAGAGTCTCTAACACGGGTGCTTTCGATGAGCAGGCCAGGCCTGCTGTCATCGTCATCTCAAGCTCAACAGCAGGAGAACGCTCTCAGGCACAACAGGTCTCAGATTTACTTCTAAGCTCGTGGACACAGGGCAAGGAGCTTCCTGAGAAACAAGCAATGCAAAAGAACAAACTAAAAATAGACTTTGAGAATGAGAGGGTGAAATAAATATTTTACCAACTAACTAAAATGGCCCATTTTAATTGTAGAATATAATCTCAAATCTTATGCCCTTTGGGTGTTAGTCATAGGTCAAGAGTATCAGGATACAAACATTTTTCAAAATTCCTCACAAATTGAAACTGACTTGTATATTTTAGTTGAGCCTGAAAAATGTGAAAAAAAATATTCATTCTAAGTTTCCCTCAGGTTACAGTATGCCAATCATATTATAGTTGTAGACTATTTAGAAATTAACATATAAAACATAATATGTAACCTATTACATAATGAATTATATTATAAATTAACAATGTAATGGATGTTACCATGACAAATCTGCTGCCTCAACAATGTTTTTATACAATGTAAAACAGTAGAACTATGTGCGCACAGCGTTTAAGACAGATTATTAGAAAAAAATTCAGACAAATTTTTGGAGAAAACAAAGGGATAATAATAATAATGATCAAAGTGAAATTAGTAAAGTAGAAGAAGAAAGCAAAGGATATTTGTTGGTTTTATTAAGTAAATACAAATCATTTTTCTAAATGAAAGAGAAAAAATGAATCAGGCACACTGTTAGTAAATATAATAATAGTTTTTGTAGAAGGACATTTATTGTTAAGCTGGGATCCAGTAGGCTAAGCCATGCTGTATCTATACAAAATACTCTGCAGGGGATTTAGCAATGATGCTTTAGAAAAATATTCTCATGAGAATACTTGACATTGTACAAAGTACAATGTACAAAGTACTCTTTGTAAAAAGTTGCAAAGGATTATAAGTAGTAATCTCTAGTATTTACAAATGATGTGTTAGAAAAATTTTTCTTATGAAAATAATACATGGTATATGTCAAATTTCACATTTTAATGATGTGCTTAAATTTAATTATTTTGACCTTTGTAAAGAAAAGTTGATTTCCTGACATGTTGAAATTAACCTATTGAATGATATTACTTTAGTTAAATATTAGGTTTTCCTCACAAGTAGAAGTTTAAAAATATATAACTTTAGATTTCTGGTTCCTATAATGGCAGACTTAGGTAAATCTTTCCAAATCTACCCTTGAGGTAAAATACAAAGCTGCATAATATATAAAAACTGTTGCTTAAATCTATGCTGTGTACATATACACCATGGTGAATTTCACCTTGATGTACATCTATGAAGGACTAATTCAAAAAAACTTATAAATACATGGAAGGAAGACCTGTGGAGTAGAGGACAGGAAATGGGCGAGGGAGAAGGAGAGGACAAGGGGAAGTACTGGGGACAGAGGTGGAACCAATTATAAACCATGCTTGCATGATTTTGTCAAAAAGAACCCCAATGTGTAACTAGAATGCACTAATTGTTTGTAAAAATCAACTTTTGCTTGAAAGCAATGGAGAGAGAATGTGATAGTGAAGCATTATCTGGTTAGGTTATATGTGAAGATTTAAAGCTGGAGAAATAAGATGGCATTTGAACTACATTTCACCTGGGGGCAGGTGTGACATTTTAGGGCCAGCTGAAAGGAAGAGAGGATGAGTGACTCACCAGGAGCCCTGGTGAACTTTCCCCACTCTGAGTTGGAACTGTAAAGAGATGCACCGAAGCTGGGTGCAGAGGTGGATGCCTGTAATCCCCGTGGCTTGGGAGGCTGAGGGAGGAGGATCACAAGTTCAAAGCCAGCCTTAGCAACTAAGTGAGACCCTAAGCAATTTAGTAAGACTCTGTCCCAAAATAAAAAAAGTACAAAGGGCTGGGGATGTTGCTCAGTGGTTAAGCACTGCTTGGTTCAATCCCTGGTACCCACTTCCACAATAAAAAAGAAAAAAGAGATGCACTGAAGAGTCAGGTGAACAGAAGAAGACAGCCTTTTGCAAAGACTGTTGTTCAGCCCCAAGTGATCCCAGATGACAGGTATGTTCTTCGGCACTTTAAGGCAAATTTCTAAATGTTTGGGAGAAGAATAAAATGAACTCAGTACTCAAGCCTTTCTTCAAATATAATATTCAAAATGAAATAACAATATTGTTTATAAAAGTGGCAAAATAGCATAAATGACATCTAGTATTAATGATGACAGTATTAGAAATAAGTCCAACAGAGCTCCAAATATCAAAGTTATCATATCTAGTTTTTAAAATAAGCATGGTTATTGTATTCAAGGAATTAAGGGTAGAAATAAAAGATTTTAAACTTGAAACTAGGAAAAATGACACAAAAAATTCTGTATCAGAAAAATAGCAAAAATAGGAGCGCAACAGATTAAATTAGTAGACTAGTCTAAGAGAATTGGCAGGATGAACTGGATTATGAATTAAATTTCTCAGAATAAAATGAAATTAGATAGAACAAAGGAAGAGCAGGAAGAGAAGAAGGGAGGGGGAGGAGGAAGGAGGGGAGGAGGAAAGGAAGAGGAGAAGAGAAAGTATATCTACTTGTATGCAATTTAATTGTATATAAAAATGAGAAAGAATTAGGAAAAGGAATGTTATTGTCAAAATGCTGAAAGAAATAAGTTCCAACACAGAACTATAATTTATTGAAATGTTCTTTAAGAGTGAGAGTAACATGAGGACACTTTCTGAGAAAATATATAAAAAAAATTGTCAGTAAACTAACACTGAAGAAAAATGCTAATTAATCTCAGATACGTGTTCTGAAATACAGAGATAAATGTAATATTCTAAGAAGGGAAAATGGGAAGGCAAAGGTCCCATAGAGGTGAAAGCACAGAATGCTGAGAACAACATGGCATGGAGTTTAAAGCACACAGACAGTTGGAGTGGATGACTTTGTGACATCCACTTCTGCAAGCGGAAAACTGAAGATCAGTGGTTCTGGGGCTTTTCTGAAAAATAAAGTGATTGATGCGGTTTTGGGTTCTTCGTTTGGAGAAACGAGTGCCTATTATTCCCCACAAACATGAGTTATGAATTTGAACAAAACAAGACAAGACTGAGTACTTTGAATGTGACATGGTGGTGGTGAGATTCTAGACTGGAGTAGGAATTTATAGTATGTGATTGGCACAGAGGATTTCCCTGGATTTTGTGGCTTTTCTGTAAGAGTGGCCACAGCTGATGCTTCAGCTGTTCAATAACTGCAAGTCTGTGGTGAAGAATGCACATATGCTGGCCAGGAGTAGACCAGACCCCTAGGGCCACCTACTACTAAGTTTGACTGTTGTCTCCAAAACTCAGGCTGAAGTTCCATTGCCATTCTAACAGTATTAAGAGCTGGGACAGTTGAGGGGTGTAGGTTACGAGGCACTACCGTTCTGATGGAAAAAGGTCATTATGTGGGAGTGGATTAGTCATCAGGAGGGAGGTCTTTGCCATGTACCAGCAAAATGTTCTTGGACTTCTAACCCTCTAGAAGTGTAAGAAGCAAACTCTGTTCCTTATTCATTACCCACACAGCAGAATATAGATGAGCACACAGAGAAAGAGAAGAGGGCCCAGAAAGGGGAGCCAGAGAAAGAGATTGGCAAGTCTTGTGTTTAAATTCAGCTTTTCTCTGGCTGACTCCTGACCCAGCTATGTAGGGGCAAATAGAAAGCAGTTTGCATCTAAAGCTTAAAGAGCTCACCTAAGATCTGAGCTATCATCCACCACAGGCATGAGAGTTGGCGATATGATTCAATCACCTGCTGATGCAAGACAACACTTTTCAAAGCAATATAATAGAATCCAGAGCACGTACAACATAATGTTCACAACTTCCAGGACAAAAGCTGAAGTTTCTTGAATGTATGTGGAAAATGTGGCCCCTATCTCAAAACAAAAGGAAAAGGCAAACAACAGGTGATAAATTAGGGATGACCTAGATCTCATTAAAGGATGATGGGGAGTGGGCAGTTATATGGACCTACATTTTTTGAGTCTTTTGCAATCTTAACTGTAAATAAACTGAGAAAAATTTGATGCATATTATAATGCCTGAAGTAACTACTGAAAAGATAATACATAGAGGTACAGCAAAAAGTTGAATTTTAAAACACTACATACGAACCAAAGAAGAAAAGAATGGAGAAACAAATAGAAAGGTTACACACAGAAAACAAAGAATAAAATAGTAGACCTAAATTGAACACAGTCAATAATTCCACTAAATACAGAAAGAATGAACACTTTGTTTAAATGGTAAATATGGCATGATTTGACTATGTTTTTCCTTAAAGGAGAAAGTTTAAAAAACCAAGTTTAAGGTAATGGATAGAAAAAAGTATGACATCAAAAAGACAACATAAATGTAAGAAGGCCTGTGAAGTTATATTAATATCACATTAAATACATTTGAAAAAGAGCATTGCTAAACACATAAGTATTGGTAATATGAAGAATATTAGTTCATAATGTGAATAAGTCAATTGATTAGGAATTCAAAACAATCATAAATTTGCAGGAACCTGATAAGAGAGCCTGAAAACATATTAAGAAAATATGATAAAAATAAAGGAAGAAATACGTAACATGACAATTATTTCAAAACCCATTCTCAGAAATTGATGGAAAAACTAGAGAAGTTTTATCAGTGAAAACTTAGAGGATCTGAACAACACTATCAACCACATTGTCAAAATTGATATTGGTAGAACACAAATCAAACAGCTCCAGAATCTTTTTTTTTCCCAAATACACACAATATAGTCACTAAGAGAAATCATATCTATCTAGACCATAAAACAGTCTTAACATATTGAAATGAAGTGAAATACAGGAATTAAATTGCAAATCAATACAATAAAATATTTAGGTGATCCAAATATTAGGAAATAAAACAACATAATTATTCATGATTTGAGGAAGAATCTCAAAGGAATATAGAAATATTTCAAATGATAATAACTCAATAATAACATGTTTTATAACCTTTCCAAGGATAATCTGTGACTATTTTGAGCAGCTTTAAGCCACCAAATTTGAGAACTTAGATGAAATGGGACGACTTCCTTGAAATACAGAAACTTCTTCATGTTACTTACAATAGGTAACTTGAATAGCTGCACATCTATTAAATGCATTGAATTAATAGTTAAAAATGTTCTAGTGAAACAACTCCAACCCAGATGGCTTTACTGATAAAATAAACATTTAATGAAAAAATTATTTCAATTCTAGATAAATTCTTCCAGAATATAGTAGGGAGAGAAAACTTCCGCACTCTTTATAAGAGGGTAGTGTAATACTGATACCAAAACCAGGCAAAGATGTTACAAGAAATGAAAACGAACACTACAGAACAACTTCTCTCCTGAGCTTAGATTTAAAAATCCTTAACAACATACAATCAAGAAGAAACAGAAATCGATAATTTTAGTGTATCTTGCGACATTTATTACATGAAGGCAACATTGTCATGTTGGTAATAAATGTAATTCACCATAGTAATCAAATGAAGAAGAAAATCTATTTGATTACTTCAATCAATGCAGAAAAAAAGCATTTGACAAAATTCAAAATCTGTACAAATACTTGGAAAATTGAGGATGGAAGAGAATTTTTAAATTAGATAAAGTGTGGATACAAAAACCTAGAGCTAACATTATACTTAGTGATGAAATACAACATGTTTTCTTCCTAATTTGAAAATAAGTCAAGGGTTTCTACTCTTACTTCTCTCATTTGGGTTGAGCTGGAGGTAATAGCATTTCAATAATACAACGAGATAGAGTCATGGACATTGGAAGGGAATGAGTAGGACTGCCTATTTTTTAAAAGGACTGGACTTTCAGGTAGAAAGTTTAGGAAAATTCTGGACAATGATAACTTATAAGTGCATTTAGCAAGGTCATAAATAGAAGGGAAATACTACAGAATCATTTTACTATATTAGCAGCAGATAATAAGAAAATAAAACTTGCATTTAAGATTCAATTTAAAATACTGCCAAAATCATAAAATTGTTATGAATAATTTTAACAAAAGCCGTGCAATATCTTTTTGTTTATACAAATAAAGATTGGAGCAGATATTTAACAAAGAGAAGTTATACAAAGAAGCACATGAAAGATGTTTACTGTTTACCGTTGTTCCTTATGGAGATACAAATTAAGACCATTTTGAGAAACCACTGCATACCTATGAGAATGGGTAACAACAGGTTGACATTGCTAAGTGGTGAGGAGGGTATGCAGCAACTGGGGCACAGACATTGTTGGTGATTGTGTGAATGGAACAGCCACTTAGATACTTAGAACAACCCAGAGAGCACTATGCATTGTTATGACCTCGAAACTGAGAAGTTACATCATTTATTCAAGGATACTCAGGCTATTAATCTAGTTAATCTTAACTTCTAGTTAGAGAAAAATATATTTATTGATTTTCTTTTTTTTATTGGTTTTTGTTTTTAATAGAGAGAGGGACAGTATGTGTGTGTGGTGGGGAGAGAACCAATTTTATTTAGTTTTCCATGTGGCTTTCGTTGCTCCACCACTAACTCAGTCTCCAGTTTTTCCCCTTACCCTGCCTTTCTCCACCCCCTGTTTTTTATATACATAATAATAGATATGCATTGACATAATTATAAAAGCTTGGAATGTACCTTGTTTTAACTCAGTTGCCAGTATTTGCCCGTCCCCTCCTTTCTTCCTACCCCTGCTCTTGACAATTCTTGACAATAGGATAAACATGACAGTTTTATCAGGACACGCAGTGCAACTTATTCATCCCCCAGTATTTCCCCTCCCCACCCCAGTCTCAACGTCTACTCCACTGATAACTTTCTGTTACTTACTAATAGTTCTAAATTATTTTAACCCCCAAATGTTACCCAGTTTCCGCAGAAAGAAGCTTTTTGAATTTGCAAATAGTTCTGCATCAACAGTGCTCTCTCTAGACCTGTAAAGGTCACTGGCACTGTACATTGTGATAATGGAGAGGAAATTGTCTTTTATCCCTTTTCATTTTAGAAAACCTAAACCTCCAGAGGAAATACTTTTAATCCTTACCAAACAGGAGCAGAGTTGAAAAAAGGAAAAAGGAAACAATGGGCATTATGTTCTCTCCCCGCCCCCTCCTGCTCTCCCCCTTCAGAGATTCACACTGATTGACAGGGACTTCAGTCAGAAATGAGATATTAGTTGTCATGGCTAAATGTTTCAGATGAATCAATTGGCACTAAAACAACCACTTTGCAAATCAATAGCACCTGTGCTTGTATTTTGAAATATTTTCTAACATTTTAAATTTCATATGTAAGTGATAGGTATAGGGACATAGCAATGTTTTCTCTCTTTGCAAACAGAATAATATAAAAAATAAAAAGTAAAAGAAAATCTTGGAGCATTTGCTTCTAGCCATGGATCCATCTCTAATATTCCTAAGGAAATAGAAGATGCTCTGCTCCAGGTTTGCATAGGATCATAATGCCTTTGAACTGAAGTACTCGCAGTTTAGAAACAAGAGAAACATATATAATATGTCACAGCAATATTTGGAATCAGACCTTTTTTTTTCTTTTCACATACAATCTCATTGGTTAATTAATAAAAATAAAAAACTTTGGAGTTTGAAAAATGATATTAAATCCATTTCTGAGGCATTTTAAATTCACACCATGTATGTGATCAGATGAAAGCTATCTATCTTGACATCTAAGAAGCATAATTCTATCTTGAACTTTCTCCCATTCTCAGCACTTTTAGTCTTGAATGCCATGTTCTTGGCAGCTTTTATTTTATGATCACAGAACTTGGTTTTGAGAAGTAACCCTGCTCAAAAACAACCTGCCCATTTCCATAGCCACTATGTCGTTCTCATTTTAAGTCTTAAGGTCATTGTTCAGATTTCAAGATGGAGTGGCTGAATTTTTCAGCCTGTTTTGCACTATCAGGGAAAAGTTTGCTGGTCCCCTCTATTCCCAGTGGAGACTTAATAGAAGAAATGGATTCCTCATGTTTCAGACGCTCTTGGCTAGCTCCAGATTCTTCTTTAGATATAAACACTCACAGCCTTCAGAGACCCAAAGTCCCTTAGATGGACAGCCCCGAGGGATTATACCACCCTTTTAGAGGCAAGAGCCTCTACTTGGAGAACAAGAATAAAGTATCATCACTCCCTCTGCAAACTCCACCTCCTCCAATGTGCAATGTTTTAAATGCATTCAATTTCTGTTGGAGGCCAAACTCATATTCATTAAGTCATTAGCTGAAATTCAGAGTCCCCTGCAGTGATGAACCTGAGTACCAAGAAACATGAATACAGTAGGGTCCTGACATTTGCTAAGATCACATATGCTTTCACTTACTTTTCAGAATGCCTTGAGGTGAATAAATATCAGAATCCTTGTGTTTAAGAGCAGGAACTTGGGTCCAAACATATGAAGCAGCTTGCCCAAATTCACATAAGATCAGCCAGATGAGCTTTTATTACATACATGGTCATCAATTGCACACTCACCAAATATTCTTTGGACCAGATCTGCTTGGTTTTATGTTCTTAAGAATCGTTGTCTCATTTTAGATATTTAAAGGATTATAGCCATTGGTCTTATTCAAATCATTTGAGACTTGACTTTGTGAGCTCTCTCCTCCTGGAGAATTTTGACAACAGAGGCGGGAGCTGACTTGAAGTAATTAGAGTCAGAGTGGCAACCCTTCAGTAGGTGACTGTCCTCAGTAACCTCAGCACGTGGCACTGGTTTGTCCACTGCTTCTTTCCACCATTCAAGAGTTTTCAGTTTAAACCACACGCAGTGGGACGAACTGTAGTTCAGTTTAATTGGCTCCGTAGACTGTGTTCTTTAAGGAACAGCAAATATTATTTGGGTCTAACATGAAGAGAAACAGAAGAACAACTGCTACAAAATGGGAATGCGATAATTTCCCATCTACCTCTCCGAAACATTGAGAGGTTAATGAGATTGGGCACAAACCAGAGGTAGAACAAAGTTTTTATGTGTGCCCCAAATCTCCTTTTCCTGCTTAGTTCTTGCTATCTCTACTGGAAATAGCACAGGATTTAAACACGTTCTAGCCCTAAGTCCTGACTCTGCCTATAATTACTTGTGAGACTTTGGGCAAGTTATTTAATCTCTTTGGGTTTTTGTTTCCACATCTTTGAAATGAATATTGTAATGCTGACCTTAAAGGGTAATTTGGAAAGTTAAATGCACCAAAGTGCATGAAAATGCATTGTAAGCCATAAAAAAGTATACAAGCTGTGATAGTTTATACAGATACATCACTCGGAATCTTATATCACATTCATTCAGCAACACACGAGGTAGGGCCCCTTGGGAAGTACTTAGGTCGGTGGGCTCTGCCTTCCTGAGAAGATTAATGTCATTACAAAAAGGGCTCTAGGAGTAGGTTCTTCCTCTCCTGCTCGCATTCTTTGGAGGAAGCAGCATTTCTGTTTCCCGCCATGAGATGGTGCAGCGAGAAAGCCTCCACCAGGTGCCTAGATTCCTCCCTCCGTGGCCTCTGGAGCTGTGAGAGAGAAATTTCTATTCTTTGTAAGTACCCAGTCTGTGGTGTTTTATTATAGCAGTTCAAAAAAGACAGTCATTGATCCTTGCTACATGTTCTCTGTTAATAATGAAACATGACTCCTAATTTTTGGCTATATGAGGCTTATGGTTCCACAATGGTTTAACATTGACCTCTTTGTACCAAGTCCAATTTCAAGGATATGTGTGTGTAACCTCACCTCGGGTGGATCACTGCTGCACCTTTTTATTCTTTGATGTTTTTCTCTCTTGAACCTCAGCCTATACCATGGTATCACTGTCCTTGGAGTGTATATACATAGTGTGAGGAATAATAATGGATGTGAAACTACTTGATTTTTTTCCTAGTCATAGAAAAATAAGTAAAAAGAGCAACTAAAGCTGCATGAAGTCTATTGATTTGTTTTTTACCCGAACAGCTCAGTTTATTGTTGGATTCTTTTTCATAGAATTTTCAATCATTTTTCTCCAAAGTTGCTATAAAGGACTTTTCGAACTTCCCCAATTTCTCCAAGTTTTATCAATCACAGGTCTTTACCTCATGAGTCTAAAAGTTATTTATCTTCTGGGTAAAGATCTTTTTTTCTCCTTATAAAAATATGTGCTTTCTTCTGAAACTAACCTAGGAGACTTTCAGATGTGGAAGACAAGGTGCGAAGGCCAGAAAAGATGGGTACCTTTTTGAATCGAAAACTCAGTCCTCTGACTTGCACTCTGGATGAGCCCCATGTTACTGTTCTAATGCTGGACTACAGCGGCCCTGTTTCTAGCACAATGTGACATCCACCACTCTTCAGCCAGCTTCTGCTTGCAATAACTCCACTCGCGACATGCTCCAATCCTAGAGTCCTGGGATCTTAGCGCAGCAAGTTCACCCAGCCTATTACAGTGTATACCAAAGAAGGTGCCGCGCCTTGGTCATGCCTTCTAACAGCTTTCCTCTGAGATGCCCTGAAATTTTAGAGAAAGAATCTACTGTGAGATGTGATTAGGAGACTGAGAAGGAAGACCAGGGAAATTTGGGACTAGATTAGGCAACATCAGACAGGATTTATGTTGATTCCATAATTTATCTCTTTCCTTCATTCAGTCATTTCATTTGTATTTAAAACGCTAATGTGTTCTAAACACTGGAAGAGAAAGGTATCAACTAGGTCCAGAAAATCCTATTTGCTGAACTCCTGTGGCCTTCAGCCCCATCCTGTTGCTAGGACAGGATCAGGCATAGGATTCTTTCTCCAGAGGCCTACTGTGTGTCCTCAGCACAATGTGCCCATAGCCACTGTACTCAATCAGAGCTAACATGCAAGGAATATCATCCACCTGTGATCCAGCAATGAAATCTGATGGTTGCTAGAACTCTGTGCTATGCGTTCATGCAGTTTATCTTAACCAGTCCTCACAACAATCCTGTAAGATAAGTGCTATTATCACCCCTTTCTCTTATAAACAAGGTAGCTGAGACTCAGAAAAATTAAATACTTTGACATGGTACTTGTCAGTGGCATAGCTTGGGTTGAACCCAGGCATTTTGAGTCTTGAACCAACACTCAGCAAAACAGTGCTAAGAGGATTTTTTGGAAGGAAAAGTGTCAACAGAGAAATCCCCCTGTTTACTTATAGGTGGCACTGATGAAATAAGGTTGATTTGAAACTCTTGAGTTCCACTTCCAACTCTAACATTCAAAGCTGCATAGTTCTTAACAATTATAGTAGGGATAAATTACATCTATAGCAAGGTTTGGAGGAAGATTAACATGAGATAAATCAGATGGTACATATGGGAGAGTTATTATAGTGAATGGTGTATAATAGGCACTCAGTAAATACTGGATGGCTCACTCGTTCCTAAAGTACACAGATGAGTGACGCTTCCTTGTCTTTCCTCTGCCTTCCAGCTTTCAGCTGACAAAATAAAGTCTTATCTCTTCCTGGACATTTTTAATGTTGCAGCAGAGGTTCTGTGCCCCACTGAAAGGAGAAAGCCAGTATGCATTGTACAAGAGGACAGTAAGATCTGTAGCGTTGCCACAGAAAATGTCACAACCACCATGATGGAAATTTTCTTTTTACCTTTTTCTTATAGACTTGAAACCTGTAGAACATATATTCTTCTGGATTAAGTAAAATTTGATGTTGCTCTCTGCCTTTTAGGTTTTAGCATACATTGAATCATCTGTGAGATTCTTTTGGGGGTCAGCATCAGAATACATTGGTTAATGAGGACTTGGGTAGCATCAATAAGAGAGAATACAGCAGGAAGCTGGTCCAGAAAACACAGAAGCCACTTCTGGTCATGCCCAGATTTGCCTTCATCCAGTGTTAACTCGTTGGAGGGTGTATTTGTGTCTGGCAAAGAACAACCTAGGTACAAGGACTTGAAGTATGTGGAATTCTATGGATGCAGAAAAAGAAAGGGGAGATTCAGTCTGTGGTTTTACTTAAATCAAATATACTTGAACGTTATGCTTCATTTTGGGTCCAACATCAATTTGAAGGACAATTGGAATACTGTCAAGCTTCTAGAACAGTCTTAAGGTAAACCTATGGGAAATGACTTCATGTGGATAATCCTTCCTTCATTCCATCAAAAGCAATGGCTGACCAGTGGTTTAGGAGCTCTTCCGTGACTGGTTTCAAGTCTAGAAATTCACTGCCGCACAAACATCCTTAGTCATGAGCCTTGCCTGAGAGTTGAAGTATTCATAATGGGTCGGGGAACAGGATTTAAAACAGAGTAACATGGGTTCAAATTACCAGTTTTACTGTCTCAAATCAGTGCCCATATTACTGAACATCTCTGAATATTCATTTATGAAACAAGGATATTAATATTTATTTTCCTGATTGTTGAAAATATGAATGCGCTTGGACAAGACGGCATCTTCAAGCCTGCTCAACCAAATGGCACTTGGAATGTTCTCATCTATTCCAGAGGCATTGTGCATAGAAGTACTATATGAGACGCTTCTGTGATCTCTTCAATGCCTGGTGGCTCCTGGGAAAAAGGACTTTACCATACAAGGGAGTTCAGAAAGGAACTGGCTGGCCCTTCATGTGGTGTTTTCACAGAGCACCCTGAGGCTAACCCTACATGTTCACTACCCCTCCTCATTGTCATTAGGACCAACTCTCATTGTCAATGGGAAGCTTAGTGGTTCTTCTGTTAATTTTCTTCCTAGTAAGAGAGACTGTGTTATGCATTGAACACATCAAACACAGATCAAGAGATCTGATGAGTTTGCAAACATTTAGAACTTTAGTGGGTCTCAGATTTCTCCCTTATGAAGAAGGGAATAGAAAGGAATGGCATCAAAGAGTTTTCTCTGACCCATTTTTTTAGATTCTCATTTTCTCTTTTATCTTGATGATGCTTAACCTTCCTAACTCCTCATCATTTTGTACCCTGATATGTCTGCCAAAATGAATCTTTTTTTTCCTCTTTGTTATTTAAGACACTGATTTTTTTTGAGAAAAGGACACTGCATAAATTTGAACTAGAGTGCTTTGGCTGTTTATTTCAAAGTCTATCATGTTCCAAAAAATTATTGTAGCTAGACTATGCAAAGAGCCCCTTCGTATCTGGTTTTTCCTGTAAACACATATGAAAATTCAATTATTTATTTTAATTATGTATTCACACAAAAATATGTTCCCCTAAATGAATGCTTTCCTAACGAGGATTACTGGAGTTTTCAAAATAAGCCTGTCCATGCCAATTATCTTGCTTTCCTTTTGTTGATGCTATTCAACCATTACTACTCTAGAGGTCAGTATAATGTTAAAAATGGAAGACTGGGTTTTTTTTTTTTTTCCTACAATAACATCTTAAAAACAAAGTCCTTAAAACTGAATATCTCATAAAACTGAAAAGAAGAAATCTCTAACCCCAGAAAGGTACCTGTAAAAGGGTGAGAATCCAAAGCAGAAAGACAAGGGGGAATTAAACAATGATTGAGGTTGGTAGCTGAATTAGCTCCATGAAAAACCTCCTCAAAATTATGTAATCTTGGAAACAGCAATATAGGACAAGTGCACGATGGCAAATAATGTGGGGAAAGGACTAAACAAAAGAAAGCCATGATGAAACGTTGGACAGAGTGGGATCAGATACTTAATGTGCTTTTGAGAAGGTCACTCTGCAGATTCTAGGGCGTTTCCATGACGCTTAAATGAGAGTGACATGAAAGCTCAGGAAGGATATGCCTGGCTCTACATTTGGAGTGTCTACACTTAACAAAAATCACTGCTCTTCTTGAACCCCATTCCACTCCTACCTTTTCACTCTCAGCCAGTGACTGTGCCTCCTTCACCGTGGCAAACCAAGGCCCTGGCTGTGATATCCCCCATGTTCTTCTCAGGTACAGCCCTATGGGCTAGTTTATACCTTCCATCAAATTTGCATCCTTCCCCCAGCATCAGGAGAAAGGATGACTTGCTTTTTGTTCAAATCAAAACTCAGATAGTCCTTATGGCTCTTCCCAACCCTGCTACGACTTGCTTCCTTAGATACTCAGCTTTTCTGAGGAGTATCTTTCACCTTTTAAACCCCATCAGACTCTCCATTACTTAACAACCCCCTCCTACAAGAAAAGAAAATAATTCCTGTCTTTGCATCTGCATTAAGCAATGGCTCAGTCTTTCTCCTCTGTTTCTCCTAATCTCTACTAAGAATAATCTATAATTTATTCTGACTCACTCTTCAGTCCCCTGCAGTCTAACGATTGACCTTAGCACTCCTCTGAACCTGACCTTGCTGAGTCACCAGCGACCTTCTTCTTACTCACCAATCCAATAGATATTTTTCAATCCTTGATTTATGGGACTTTTCGGTTGCACTTGACACTATAAATTATATCCTTTATTTTGAATTTCCTAACCCCCTTTCTTTAACATTGTTTTATTCTCTTTATTCTTCCTGCACAGTTCTGGCCCTTTCAGACTAGTGTTCGTCAGCGGACTCCTTCCCTATGAGAACCCCCATCTCACATGTCTGAGAGTCTCCAGTGGCTCTCCATTATCAGCAGACGAAAATAAGTCTCCTAGTGTGGCACAGCAGGAATTCCATAAATGAGTGCCTTGCCCAAAATAGTAGCCTGAGCAAAATATTATAAATGTTTGCAAAATGAATATATGTAGCAATAAAGGAAAACAGTTCTTAAGTTTGCAGAGTTGGAATCTAAAACACTAATCTGTCTTAATGTTTTGTTTGTTTAGTCAAGCTTGCATCATGAAGTTTGCTTGGAGAAATTCTCTGAATGCTTAACTGATAAGATACAGCCTCACCACAGTCAATCGGGCAACATACTCAGTATATGAAATCCTGTACTTCAGCATTTGGATCTTTTGGGCTCCTTACCTCTTATCACAACTCATGGCTAAGGTTTAAATGCAGAACTCACTTTTATTTACATTGTTTCTTTCATGTGTTGTTCAGCATTTGTCCCAAATACTTAACTGTACTCATGTGCAAAAGCAGCCACTGACAATATGTAAACAAATGAGAGTAGCAGTGTTCCAGTAAAACTTTCTCAACAATGAAATTCAAATTTTATGTAATTTGCATATTTCACAAAATTTATTACTCTTTTGATTTTTCAAATATATAACAAAATCTAATAAAAAACAAAATTCTTGCCTTGCAGACTGTGCAAAAATAGGCAGTGGTCAAGTGACTGTTTGAAAATGGCCTGATAACAAATTTGGATTCTATAATAGAGTAGTTTAGAAAAAAAACACCTCACCTTTCCGAAATTTTCCATAGCTTCAAAAATGGAGTTCATTATATCTGCCACTCGGTGTTTTGGTGAAAAACAAAAGCTAATACATGAGGATATATCAGCATAATACATTTCTTAATAATTGCATCTCAGTTTTTTGTCTTACTTAAAATCATGGTAATTTTGGTGGTGAGAATAAATATCTACTTTCCTTTGGTGCAGAGAGCAATTACTCTTAAAATGTAATTAGAGCATTGTGGTTTTCTTAGCATTACTTGGGTTTGCTCTTTTGAGTACCTTCAGCATTCATACAGAGCTGCCACTTCCCTCTTCTGGGGTCTTCCATCTTGCAATGTTCTCTTGTTTTTTTGAAAAACAACTTATTTGGTAATTTGTGCAATGTGAGACAGAAGTTGTCAGGAGACTTTAAAACTCCATTTATAGAATGAAGTGAAATGGCCAACAACAATATGTTCTCTACTTCAAAGGGTTTTCTTTTATATTTAAAAATGATTCTAATTTTTATCATTTTTTGAAATGATTTCTGATAATGCTAAGGTTTCAAATGAGTTCATAAAAATATTTTGAACAATTGCTTCATTTATAAACAATGGAACAGCAACGCCCGGTCGATCCCTGGGCTCAGATGAAGTGCTGAGCACTGCCACTGACTTCCTCTCCACTGTCACTTTGCCTTCTGGGGCTCTGACTCTTCATTACCATCCTTCCTCAAGTTCACCATGGTCTAACTTACTCTTATGTCCTTTTAAAAGTGATTGTTGATTGACAAAACACCTGGATCAAAGACAGAACATGCATAAAGCTTTCTTCCTCAAACTCCACATACCCTAGCAACTCTGTCCAGAAATGGTTGTCATTTGCACAGCTGTGTCCTCAGTAACTTCTAAAACAAAAGCATTGCAAAAGGAGAAAGAGAAATATGCTGGAAAGTGCATCTGGCTGAGGCCAAATGGCTTGGGTTACGTGTATCTACATTTCATCCTCAACCTTGAGCGTCCGGGTCTCCTATCCAGCTGTGAACATCTCTACCTGGATGTTCAAGTATTTGACCATTGTATATCTTGCCACATTCATGGGCCCAGTATTCAGCACATATTCTAAACTCCAGTCACTCACATGTGGGTTCCTTTTTCTAGAACCTTCGTAGAATAGTCTTTGCATTGTTCTCCCCTCTGCCCTTTTCTCTCTCCATCGTTTTCCGCCTGTGTAACATACCGCTCACTTATGCAGAGCTTTTGCTGACTTCAGACCCCTGTCCTTCCAGATATGAATTAGATGCCATGTTCAATGTTTTATTACATTTTATGGCCAGCACTGGTTATCTAGGGTAGCTTCTCCACTAGCCAGTGAATTTTAAGGGCAAGAATTGTGCTTTTCATTTCTAAACCCCTAAATCCAAACACAGATCTGACCCAAAGCTGGAGGCTTATTATTCCTAGTCTTGGTGTTTGTTTATTTTCCCTGAGTCATATAAATAACAGATTCGAAAAGGAAATTGCATTAGTGTATTAGTGATCCCTTCATAATTGACAGTACCATCAGTTCAAATCCTCTTTTACAAACTGTGTGACTTGGTCAAGCTGCTTATTTCCTGTGTGCTTCAGTTGATTCATTTAAATTTTATAAAACAGCACTTACTTTGCTGTAAAGGTAGATCTGCAAATGGTGTATTCACTTAAACAGTAAGTTACATGCAAACGCAAGATGTTACCATTGTCGTCCACTGATTGTTTTTCTCTTTTTCCTATTGTCTTCCTAGGGAAGAGAATGGGGTGATTGTTATGAAGGACAGTCAAATGGGTCCTTTTAGAACTGAAAGGAAACTTGAAGTTAAATCTGCCAATCTTAAAAATTTACAGATGGGAAAAGTAAGGGCTCTCAAGACCCTGGTGCATCCCTGGTAGCAGAACCAGGAGAAATGCTCTCTGGCCAGTTGTCAGCCAATTATAATAGCTGATTGCTTCTTCTAGCAAAGCTAGCAATGAATTCTGGGCAAGAAATGTTAAGAAAGTATCAATGATTTTATACCTGCCAACCATTCTCTAGGGCTAGAAATCTGGGAGTGAGGAGCGGGTGTAGTCTCCAGAGGAGGAGAATTTTAAAGCCAGAACCTTCTTGACACTAGGCACCATTAACATTCAGATTGTTTTCACAGAGGGAGGGCTCCATTTAGTCTGCCATAGGGAGAAGGAAGCAGCAGCAAAATTCTGACATTTCCTAACCCCTGCTATTCTTTGTGTCATGAAGGATAGAGAGGCATCTCTCCAGATGCCACCTCCCTCCATGGAGCCCCCCCTGCAGAGACTAACTGACAGTCCTGTGAGATGAAGATTTTATCCTGGTATCCTGGCCAGCTTCCATCTGGCCAAAGGTATTTCATCTAAATATTTCCAAGGCGTCTATCTCTGCAGTATTGAAGTTCTCAATTAGATATGGCCTGAGTCTTTGTAGCATATCAGTGTGCACTGCTGAACAGCTGCTGCATTCCAACAGAGGGTGAAGTCATCTCTATATATAGAGCATGGCAAGCTGTTGGAACAGTGGCAGATTTAAGCAGACAAATGTGCACCTGAGCTGTAAGTCAGTCATGTGCCAGAGTGACAGAGGGTCTGGAAAAATCCCTACTTCCTTAAGGAGCAACCAGCAAGGAGACCACAAAATCTTTTTTTTTTTTTCCTACTGCAACATACAGCCTCCTCTAATTTTTTTTTCTGTTACCTCCACAGATAATGAAAATTATTGCCTAAAAAACTGACTTTGTTTTCTTCCACAATTTTCTTTTAAAAACCTATGGTCTTAAAAAGGGAGGGAAGGATAACATTACATAAAGATCCATTTAAATACAAATTAATAGATGAACTAAAGGAAGTCCAGTAGAGTAGAGGTAGGAGAAGAGGAGGCAGGAGGGAGGACAGGAGGGAGGAAAAGCAGGTACAGGGGTAGGAAAAAAGTATGTTCCGTGTCTATCAGCAGACGAAAGAGACCATGGGATGGGAGGAGAGAGGGGTGAGTGCCTGGGTAGAATATTTGGCAAATTATATTGTTATAATGTATGCACGTATGAATATGTAACAACAAAACCCATCATTATGTACACTTTAATGCACCAATAAAAATATTAAAAAACAAACCCCTTTGGTTTATTTATTGATAAGTGCTTCACGTATATGCTGGGTGTTGTCATTTATTAATGTCACTGTTGGAATTAATGTGTTCTGTACTTATTCATTTAGTGCCTGTGTTTTCTATTAGATTGTAAGCTCCTTGCTCCTGGCACAAAGTACTTAAATAAATACATTGATAATGAGTATTATGACAATTCATAACTCCTCATGAAATATGAGACTCTGCTCCTTACCAAAAGGCCATAATTATTGCTGCTTCCGAAGTGATGGAAAGAATGTGAAAATCTCCTGCCTAGATCCTTGGGTTCGCTCTCAAGGGCTACAGCTGTTATGCAGTGACAGACACCTGGCATTGGTAGGCTTCTGAGAAGTCATCTAGAGACTTCCATCATTTGATTGAATATAAGTTGCTTTGTTTTAGAGGCAGAGATAGGATGATCAGCTAATGGTGTAAAGGTGCCTGGTGACAGAAACAAGGCAGATTTGGCATTGGAAGTCAGGGAGGTTCATCCTGGCTCAATCGCTTGCCACCTGGACAATTTTCGGAAAGGCAGAGAAGCCTAAAGAATCTGTTTCATCATCTAAAAAGTGGAGATAAGAATCCCTACCTTCCTTCTCTCACAGGGAAGGGGAGGATCTCCAATAGGAATGTGTCTAAAACTGCTATACAAAATATAGTATATTAGACGAGAGGCACGTTCTCATTACCCCTCTAGGAGCAAGGATAAGACAGCCAGTGGAACACACAGATTCTGGCCACCTGGAGGCAACAGCTTCAATGTCTCCACCTCTCCCTTTAGTGACTCTAATGGCATGTCAAGTGAGCAGGCAGGTGAGAGAGATATGGGGGAGAGTTAGGTTCCTGAATCCTGATATAGCAAATTACCTGCGCAGACAGTCTCTGAGACTTCCTCTCAGCCCTCTTCACTCAGCCCCTCAGGAGGTAGTGGTTCTACCTCATTTCACAGACTCAGAAGTCACTGGAGGTCAAAAAGAACCTAAATGAGGAACACCAGAGTAGAGCATTTCATTTACAGCCAATGCTGTCCTTATCCCACAGCCTTCTTATCAGCTTTTAAAGCTACAGCGTGTCTGCAGGAAGATAAATGGCTTCCTGGGGTTATAAGCTATTCTTGTCATCAGAACTTGGATCCTTCCATGATAAATTTATAAACTGAACTTTGGCTTCTGGGAGGCAAGCTGGATGCAAACTCTCGTCTAATGCTGATCTGTGGGACACACCTAGTTTTTCATTGATTAGGCATCAAACAGAATCAGAATGATATAAGCTTATGCTTCAAGAAATGTGGATCAAGGAGCCCAGAGCAAAGAAGACCTCCCTGGATGAGCAACTTCCTTAAATCAGTTATAAAATTCTGCCAGGGGTCATGAAACTCTATTCTCAGTGAGAATAACCCAACATAGGTAAATTCCTTACTAGAGCTAATATATACTTTTAAGTTCCCTTAAGGCATAGATGAGCGCATGTAAGTCTTTGCTGTCCCTTAATTTTTCTCTTGCCCACCTCTGTCAGCATTCAGCCTGTCTAGGTTCTTCCAAGTCACCTAAATTGCTACTCTGACAGCTACATACTCATAGGCCGGAGGGGGAGAATTCAACTGATCACCTATTAACTTCAACCTGAATTAAATATATTTCCATGTTTCTTTAAAATTCATAGTTCTCTCTTATGCATCCCCCATGGGTTTCCATGCTCTATATATAAAACAGCAATGTGACAAATTCCTTTGCCAAGGCTTGGATGTTGGGAACTCTGAGTTTTTATTTAATCATGGTGCTGAGTTCCTGTCTGGCCTTGGAAATGCTGTTTTACATTTCAAATATTCCATCTGTAAAGGATGAATGATAATTCTTACTCATTTTGCAGGGACTTTGGAGATGATAGATTGTTTAGTGTTTTAAAGAGCTTTGGACACACTAAGTGCTAAATATTTGGTATTATTGGACTCTGAACTGGCTAAGGGTACTGGAAAAAATTGAAGCTGAAAAGTTGATTATTTGACCTCTTTTGGCATCAGATCTCCCAAGGTTTCTCTTTTCATAGCGCTCACTGGTGATGATTCTCTGCATAGCCAGTACTAAAAGGAGTCTGGGCCATTAACTGGCATTGTCGAAATATTGCTGTTCTTTATTCCTTGTCCTACTTTATTTTATGAGAACACAATTCTAACCCATCATATCAGTAGCGATTCCATTATATAGTAAACATACCTCAAAAATAATTATTTCATCAGGAAATATGCTAGGTTGTATCTTAAAATGATATTTGATGTTTGGAGGTAAGAGGATCTTGGTCAAAGCAAAGTTTTAAAAGCAAAATGTAAATATTTTGAGGTTTATCATTTCTGTGATCCTGACAAATCTCTGAGATCTGGTGGAATCTTCCTCAATGTGGACGCATTTTTATAGTTTATGTTATTTAGTTGCCGATCACATATTGAATTTCTGTAAGGAGTCAGGTCCTAGATTAGGTCAGAAATGTCAACATATGCATCACACATGCTGTCTCCACCATCGAAGGATTCATAATATTTAGAAGGAATAGATATTTAGTGAGAAATAAAATGTAAGGTGAGATAGAAACAGGGTATGTATGAACATGGATAAGGGTAGTTATTGCCTTAGGGAGTCAGAAAAGATTTCTCAGACATGGGAAGCATTTAAACAGTGACATTTAAAGAAGACATTGTTCCAGGTAAAGAAAAGGAGATGAGGGAACCAGAACTTTTTTTTTTCCCCCAGTGGGTGTAGCATGAATATTGAATGATTTAGATTCCCAGTATGCTGACAGGAAATGAGAGAGTGGTGCATAGATTTAACTATTGAGTTTCACTAAAACATTCTGGAAGAGCTCCTTTTAGCTCCATTGATCATGAACTAACATCTCTTGCAGGAAGATCTCATTTGGGAATACCCTCCAACACAATCTGCCTGGCTTTTCAGATGTGAGGAAAGATAACGGTCTTGGAGGGTCACTCTCCTGCAATTAGCCAGAATTGCTTTCCTTTGCCCCTTTGGCCTTCAGGCGTTGGCTGGAATCATAAGAAACCCTATCCATGCTATGGTGCAAGGTAACTCCTGACCAAACCCATATTTCCTCCAGCTTAAAGAGCTTTACATGTGTAACTGCAGATTGCAGGGAACCACAGATGATGTGGGGAGTACTTGCGATCAGCTTCTTGAGGTGGAGGTCATGAGAGAGGTACCAAGGAACCATTCATTAGCAGAGGTGATTTTCTCCAGGCTTCGTTAATCTCCAAGGGCCAGACCCTGCCGAAGCTTGCTGGGCCACCTTTCACTACTTGTAGTGGGTTATGACATTGTATACATTACATGGGCTTTATCTCATTCTGATCATTTTTACTGTACTTACTATGTCAATTACTGTGCTAGATTTTTTTGTGTACTGCCTCATGTTTGTGTATTTATAGCAATTCAGCATGGGTAGGTATTATACTGATCTTAGGTTTTACTCAGATTTTTTGCTGCTGCGATCAAAGCACCCGACAAGAATTATTAGAGGAGGAAAAGTTTCTTTGGGGCTCACAATTTCAGTCCATAGAAAGATGACTCCATTCCTTGGGTCCTGACATGAGGGAGAACATCATGGCAGAAGCGTGTGGTGCAGGGAAGCAGCTGGGGACCTGTCAGGAAACAGAGAGAGAACTCTGCTCAATAAGGGCCAAATAGAATCCTCAAAGGGACACCTCCAAGGACCCACCTCCTCCAGCCACACCCTACCTGCCTACAGTTACCACCCAGCTAATCCCTGACAGGGGATTAATGCACCGATTAGGACAAGCCTTTTATAATCCGATCATTTCATCTTTAAACTTTTCTTGCGTTGTCTCACGCATGAGTTTTTGGGAGACACCTAATATCTAAACCAGAACATCTTATGGTCCTATAACTTCTTTTTTTTTAATTAAGAAATTTATTTGTTGAGCAATCAAACATGCTTCTAACAAAAAATAAAAACTTCTGAATATTAGATTTACCCCCAGCCCCCCCCAATTATCCACCCTTATCCCTCCCCATCCCTCCTTCCCAAAACATCTCTACAAATGCCTTAGGTTCTTAAAAAGCACCTATTACATCTCTATTTTCTCCTCCTTCTTGATGGTATTAGGGATAGAGAGTTTTTTCAAATAATTGTTAGCCACCAACTTGGCATTTGGAATTGATGCTTTGCTTTGTAAAATCTTCAAGTCGTCTCCTTCACTGACTTTCTAGAGAACACATACCAAAGTACCAATTTTTTTTTTTTTTTTGCCACCATTGCTGGGCACTTCCTGGCTTTACGAAAAGCCTGCAAGTTATTTGAGTATAATCACTTCATGCTTTGTTACACATCATAACCAGTAAGTATGGTGATTGCAAAGATATCAACATAACCTTGAAGGCACATCGCAGGAATTGTGCACTAAGTTCTCATTAGTCTCAAACGAGGACAAGACTGAGTTTGTGCAAAACCTCTAAGTGTATTAAAGTGTATTTCCTCTCCCTCTCCCCATCTCTGTCCTCTGTCCCTATCTTCTATCTTACCCCATCTCCTTCAGTGCCCTCAGGTGAGCACTCTCCTCTGCTGTGCCCTGTCCTCAGGATGCTCTACCCTTCCTCTCCCCCTTTTCTGTCCTCTGTCCCTATGAAGACAAAAAAGAGTAAAAAGAAAAAAAAAAAAAGGGTATTAGTCTTCTGTCCTGCATAGCAAGTTCCCATAAGCTTATTGACTTACAACAACAAGTATATTGTCTCCCAGTCTCTGTGGGTCAAGAGTCACACAAGGCTTAATTGTGTCCTCTGGTTAGAATTTCACAATGCTATGATTGAAGGGTTAACCAGGCTATGATCCTTCCAGAAGGTCAGGGCCTCTTCCTAGCTTAAGTGGTTGCTGACAGAATTTAGTTCCTTGTGTTTGTAAGACTGAACTTCAAGTTTCTTTGGTGGCCGTTCCTAGTTCCTAAGGCGGCCCATGGTTCCATGCCA
>PVKS010019003.1:0-39144 GCA_004027875.1 Aplodontia rufa
GTAAACAAAGTTTTATCATACCACAACCAAACTCATCGGTTCTCATGTTGCCTATGGCTGTTTGGGCTACAACAGCAGAGTGGAATAGTTGTGACAGAGACTATGTGACCTTTGAAGCATCAAATATTTACTATCTGGTGAGGACTAGATTAGAGGCAAGGACTCAGGAAGACTTTCAAGGACTAAAGGGGTAATGGAGGTAGAGGGAAATCAAGTCCACCTGAGAAGGAAGATTTCACCAAGGGAGCATGTCATGGTACAGAAACTTCTCTCCAAGGACTACATGGATATCTGGGACAGTAGCTGTTCAAGTGAAGAAATCCACTTAAGACTCATTTCCAGGGAGAAATTCCATTTAGAAACCCTTAATCAGAGGAGTGCATGGTCTGGGGTGTGCTAAACGCAAATGCATTCCAAACATAATTATTTGGAACAGCTATAAACAAGCCTGGTCACTTAAGATAAAGATAAAGCGCACATTCTGCCCTCGTAGCAGCAGCAAAAGGAGAAAAGGCTATGTGGGTTCTCAGCGTTAGTGAGCGCTGAGCAAGAGTTCGCTCAGCATGGGCAGGTATCACATGCTGGCTCACAGGGTCATCCGGATGGCAGCTCTTGAAATCCATGGACTATTTTTGTCAAAGGAGAATTCAGTTTTAAATATTCGATGTCTTTAGGATAACTCATCTATCACTGGGCCAATTTAAGTCTCATTAATCACATGAAGGAAAGAACTCCCTGCCCCCTTGAAGCTATTAGTGTAGAGCTGTGAAATGGTGGCCCAGTTCCCCCCAGAAATGGAACACATGTGGTATAATTATGCAGAGATGGGAACAACAGTGATCCCTCTGAATAGGGATGGTTCTTTGACTCAAAATTGCCAGTTGTGGGTTCTGTTGCTGAGCCTGTGGCAGCCTGAAATGTGAGGACTTGGAACATCCTGATGGGAACCAGTGGTTTGCACTTGAGGAAGGAAAGGAGAAGGGTAATGACCCTGCCTTTGAGGTCAGCCAGCCTCCGATTGGTCTACCAATAGATTCTCCTACTGAGAACCTAGTATGTGTGAGGCAACGTACTAAGCACTTGAAACACACATTCTCATCAGACTCTACAAGGTGTGTGTCATTGTTCCCTTCACAGATGTGGAATTGACATTTAAAGATGTTAATGCATTTTTCCAGGGTCATAACACTTGAAGGTGGTGGAGATGGGTTTTGAAGCCTGATTTGACTATTTCCAAGCCAAATCAAGCTCTGTAACCATTAGATGCCCAAGTATTCAAGGGCAATCAAATTGCATCAGTGAAAAAAGTCTACATCTTAGAAAAACAGAAATACAGAATAGAAGAAAGTAGAAGAAAAAATTAATATCCACCAATTGCAATTGTCCAAAGTAAGTTATTGATAATGTTGTGGCTTGTTATATTTTTATCTTAATCTGTTTGCTATAGCAAAATAACATAACTGAGTGGCTTATAAACAACAGAAACATATTTCTCATAATTCTGGAGGCTCAGAAGTCCAATATCAAGATGCTGGCAATCTGACTTTCTCACAGCTTCTCACTGTGTCCTTCTGTGGTGAAAGGGGCAACTCCTTCAGGCCCCTTTTGTAGGGAACACTAATCTCGTTCTGCCTTTGTCCCTAATCACATATCCAAGGCCCTGCCTCTTAATATCATCACTTTCGAGGCTAGGACTTCAACATAAATTTTGGGAGGTCACCATTCTCACCTTTGTAATAATCTTTTGGGATTTTTTTCAACATTCATATGTGAAAAAAACACATTCACAATACATTTATGTCTTATTTTCCCAATGGACATAGACCATAGGCATTGAGACATCAGTACCTATTTTTGCTAAGTGTAGTTTTATACAACTCCATAATATGTTATCATATGTTGGTATATATACTTATCTGTTAAAGTTTGTATCTTCAAAATGTAGATATTTCTCCCTTGCTGGCTTTGTGGTAGGATAATAATTGCTGAGTTGTTGATAAATACTCAAGAAATATTTGTACCCATCAAACCCTAATTCCCTGGAAGCAGAGCTCCAAAGGGAAATCCTGGGACAGCGTTCTTTTGGGAGTGCTCTCAGGAGAGAACCAGAAGGGAGCAGTGGTAGCAGGAGCAGACAGGAACCAAGTTAGCAAGACTGGGGTCTGCATGGGCACCCAGCCACAGCCTGATCGCACGGGGAACTGGGAGCTTGAATCACGCCATGGAGACAGTTCTTGCCTGAGGCAATGGCGTTGGGCTTTTATGTTTCCATGCCAGTAGTCAGTGGCTGTGGGTTCCCTGTGCAGAGGGCTATAAAGTCTTTGGGTGAGCCACCCTCTATTCAAAGAAGACTTTCTAAAATGACCCTTTTCTTTTTGCTTTTCTTTTTTGTAATTAAGAAATTTAGTTGTTGTACAATCAAAAATGCTTCCAAAGAAAAACCATGATATGTATATATTCCGAAAATTAGATTTACCTCCTAGAGCCCGCTCTAATTTCCCAACCTTACCCCTCCCCTCTACCCGCTCCCCGCTCCTTCCCAATCCATCTCTATGAATGCCTTAGATTGTGTGTCACTACACTTTTGCTGGGTTTAATACATGAGAGTTGACCACCTTTCACACTGGCCAGGGTCTAACTCCAGACTCCACAGATGAGTGAAGACATTCGACCCTTGACTCTCTAGGTTAGGCTAACTTCACTCAGCATGATTTACTCCATCACCATCCATTTACCTTCAAAGGCTACAGTATCGTTGTTTCTAATTGCTGAGTAGAACTCCATGGTATATATACCACAGTTTTTGGATCCATTCATCCAGTGAGTGACATCTGGGTCGCTTCCATAATTTAGCTACTGTAAACTGAGCTGCTATGAACATAGATTTTGCTGTGTTGCTGTAATGTGCTGATTCTAAATCTCCTGGAAAAATACCCAGGAGAGGAATAGCTGGATCGTATGGTGGGTTCATCGCTAGTTTTTTGAGGATTCTCCATACTGCTTTCCAGAGGTGCTGTACCAGTCTGCAGTTCCACCAACAGTGTGCTAGTGTGCCTATCTCTCCACCACCCCTCCACCATGTATTATTGTTTATTTTCTTCATTTTTGCCAATCTGACTGGCATGAGGTGAAATAGTCATATAGTTTTCATTTGCATTTCTCTGATTACTAATGATTTAGAGCACTTTCTTATGTATTCATTTGGAACAATAAGAAACCCAGAATAGCCAAAACATTACTAAGCAGGAAAGGCGAAACAGGTGGTTTTGCAATACCAGATCTAAAACTATACTACAGAGCTGTAGTAACAAAGACAGAATGGTCTGGTATCAAGATAGGAAAGAAGACCAATGGAATAGAGCAGAAGACCCTGAAAAAAACCCACAAATCTTTAAGCATCTGATTTTTGACAAAGGGGCACAAAATATTACATGGAGGAGAGACAGGCTATTCAACAAATGGTCTGGACAAACTGGACAGCCACTTGCAGAAAGTTGAAGCTAGACCCTTATATTTCACCTTGCACAAGAATGAAATCAAAATGGGTCAAGGAGCTAGGAATTAAACCAGCTACCTTGCAACTGCTGGAAGACAAATTAGGTCCAACCCTTCAGCATTTGGGAGTAGGCAAAGACTTTCTCAACATGTCTCCGAAGTGAAAGAAGTAAAGTCAAACATCAGTGATGGGATGCCATGAAGCTGAAAAGCTTTTGCACTGCCAAGGAAATGATCAAAATTGTCAAGAGACTTCCTACAGAATGGGAGAGAAACATGGCCTGTGATTCTTCTGACAGGGAACTAATATCCAGAATCTACAAAATCCTCAAAAATCTCAACCTCAAAAAGATAAACAACCTAATTGATAAACGGGCCAAAGAACTAAATAGAAACGTCTCAACAGAGGACATTGAACAAGCCAATGAATACAAGATAAAATGACCCTTTTCAATACCGTAGCCCATACCCACACATAACTATTAAGCATTCAACATGTGCAGAGTCTGAATTGTGATGATTGTAAATACAAAAATACATGCCAGATTTCAAATAAGTATAAAAATCATTACTAATTTTTTAAAAGAGAGACTGAGAAAGAAAGAGAGTTAATTTTTATTTTTTCTTCTGGATTTTGCTTTTCCTCTACTTAGTTGTGTATGTGGTACTGAGGATTGAACCTGGGTCCTCATACATGCCAGGCAAATGCTCTACCCCTTAGCCACCATCATTAATAATTTAAAAAATTAATTACAGGGGCTAGAGCAGTGGATAAGCAGTTAGGCACTTGCCTGGCATGCGAGAGGAGGTGGGTTCGAACCCCAGCACCATGTACACAACGAAGTGTCAGAACAACAAAAGTCACGTGAAAAACTTAATAAAATTGATTCTTTCTCTCTCTCACTGTCCCACTCTCTTTAAAAAATAATTACGTCATAACGATAATACTTCTAATATACTAGGTTAAATAAAACATTATTAAATTAATTTCACATATTTTTTCTTTTTCATATGGCTGCTTGAAAATTTGAAATTATGTGTGTGGCTTGCATTCGTGGCTGCCATTGTATTTCTACTGGACAGAAGTGCTCTGGCATGAGTGTCCAGCTCTTTCTAGAGGAGGCCAGAGAGTGAACGTAGACTTCAGGCCCTGCGGTCTGTTGTTCCTCAGCTCTGAAGCTGTGATGGTAAAGCAGCCTTAGGTAAAACATAAATGAATGGGCATGGGAGAGTTCCAGGAAAACTTCATTTACAAAACCAGGTGGTGGAGGTGGGGGGTTGGACTTGGCTGAGCCCGGCTCTAGAGAATAATTCGGTGAACTGTGAGCAGCCAGGGGCAGCCGTGGTAGAGGAGGGAACCAGTCTGGCAAAGAAGTCTGGGAGAGTCATTCATAATTTGTCCTGTGTATTCCAATTTATTTCCTGGTTAGAGCATAGTTCTTTTTCTGGTTGTTTCCACCTGACCCCTAGATATTTTGGGAAGCTCTGAGTTGAGGGAAATCTTGACTTTGGGTGGCTTGGACTGTGAAACTCTCCTGCAGCAGACGCTGAGGATGGAGAAATATGTAGAAGGAGGGAAAAACAAAACCAAACATTTACTTCCTTCTCAGAACTGGAGGAGAGGAACACACGTGTGTCAATATGGTGTCTGAGCTGCTCTGTACACCTGGCCCACCCTGGACGGTAGAGGAGAAGGCCTGGGGACTTCCCTGATTGGCTTTAAATGACACATCCCCCCCAAGCTTTTGCCAGGACAAACATAAACATTGAGTTTTTCAATTGAGAGCAATTAGCATAGAATGCCTTAGGCCAGGAAATAATTAATACGAAATCCTGGTAAAACTGCAGCTTTGCAGTTTGTGACTTCTCAAGATGGAATTGCTCTGTCAAAGTGATTCTTTGGTCTCCAGAGAACTTTCTGTGACCTGTTTAGGCTAGACTCGAATCTCTCCACTGGTTCCGTGCATCTCCTGTGGCAGCCCTGGGACTGTCTCTCCCTGTGAATGCCGAGAAACTCCCCAAGAGCCCTTCAGATGATGTGAGCTTGGTTCTCCCCCAGTTTGTACCTGTCGGTATGTTGGAATGGTTTCCTCTGTCTTCAGCATCCTCCTACCAAAATCCTTCTGTTTATTCAAGTCAGAATGCACACCTTCCTCCTTCTGCCCTCTTTTCCTTTCACAGATGCTCATTGAACACCTACTATGTGCTGAGCCTGTTTTAGGCACTGCGCAGAGGTCAGACAGAGCCCCGACTTACATGCTAGTGTGGAAAATGAATAATGAATTTGCAAACTAGATGGTAAACATGCACCTTCAGGGAGGGGTGAACACTGGAAAGAAAATAAGGCACAGAGAGGCACAGGGTGATGGTGTGGGGGTGTTTCCTTCAGATGGGGGGCAGGGGCTGTTGTTTGAGGAGACATCCTCCCAGAGGAAGCCCGGAAAAGCTAGAATGATAGCAGCCCAAGCTTCTGTGGGGCCTACTCTGCGCCGGGTTCTGTGGGAGAGGCTTTCAGGCATGGACTGATTTTCAGGTGTGACACACAATGAGGCAGAAACGATGGCCCTGTGGGCAGGTGGGAGCCTGAGGCACCGAAGATGAGGTTGGCGTTCTTCAGTGGCAGGATGGGATTTGAACCTGGGTCCAGGGGCTTGTAACCAGCAGGAGGCATAAGGACATTGATTTATTGACCACTGAGTTCATCTGTTACTCACAGAGGCCCTAAGAAGAGGCAAGCAGACATGGAAGAGACCCAGTCCTCTCTTACTGCCTGAGAAAATGGCAGGTTCGGGGCTTGAAGAGTGTCGCAAAAGACAGCAGGAGAATGGCATGAAAGGCCAACCCAAAGGTACCAGATGGTTTCAGACTAGAAGGATGAGTTTGCAGAAAGAAAATGCTGTGGAAGTGCAGAAAGTGGAAAAGAGCCAGGTGGAGGCCACACCTGTAATCCCAGTGGCTTAGGAGGCTGAGATGGGAGGATTGCAAGTTTGAGGCTACCCTCAGCAGCTTAGACTCTGTCTTAAAAATAAAATAGAAGGGGCTAGAGTGTTGGCTCGGCAGTTACAGCACTTGTCCAGCATGCACAAGTACAGGGGTTCAAACCCCAGCACCCACATACATAACTGTCAGAGTAATGAAAACCATGTGAAAAACTCAATGAAAAATATTGATTCTCTGTCTTTCTCTCTCACTATCCTTCTTTCTTAAAAAAATAAATAAAAACATAGAAAGACTGGGAGTGTGGGTCAGTGGTGGCGTGCCACTGGGTTCAATTCCCAGTACTGTGTGCACGCGCGCACATACATACATTCACGCACATGCACATGCACACACACACAGAGTGGGAAGAGAGGCCTCAGGAGGGACACACCAGGCAGAGATGTGGCATGCTCAGGGAAGCAGAAGTTTCTAAAGATGGTGGGAGATGCACATGGGCCAATGAATGAATGAGACACGAAGTGTGGGCATAGAGAACTTGCATTTTGTCCTGAGGGCAGTGGGAGTCACTGCGCGATTGTAAGGGTGACGTGGTTGGTTTTGTGTTGTTGAAAGATCCCCTGGGCAGCTGTGTGGGTGTGTGTGTATGTGCGTGCCTGTGTGTGTGTGCACGTGTGCACATGTGTGTGGTGGAGGACATGTGGTTGGATGGGAACAGGTTACCCCTTCAGTGCTTCATACCTTCCCCGTCAGCCCAGTGGAAGCAGAACCATCTCCTTTATTCTTACATGTTTTAATGAATAATAATAGCAACTAATTCTTCTTTGGTACATATTATCAGTGGAATAGATTCTAGGCTGAATATTTCCTGTTTTTATCTTTCTTAACGCTAAGAAAAACACTCTATGAAATAGATATCACTATTAGTTCTGTTTTACAG
The DNA here is from genome assembly GCA_004027875.1 of Aplodontia rufa. Classification (NCBI taxonomy): domain Eukaryota; kingdom Metazoa; phylum Chordata; class Mammalia; order Rodentia; family Aplodontiidae; genus Aplodontia; species Aplodontia rufa. Next base: position 7,373 of record PVKS010019003.1, read on the forward strand.
ATGAAAAACTGAAGGTCACAGAGATTAGATAGCACGTCTGGAAATTACACAGACCGTAATTGGCGAGGCAGGGATGACAGCCCTGGATCCGAGCTCCAGGGCCCACACTTGCGTAGCTCATCTTTTCATCTACATCTGTCTTATTTCCACCTGGAGGGTGGGACATGCAGGAATGCATTTATTGAGCCCCTACAACATACCGGGTTTGTGGTTCTCCTACCAGTGGCTAGGTGTAGTGCTCTCTCATTGTAACAGGTAGAAAACTGAATCGGGGAGGGGGGTTGCTGTGCATTTCTTCTCCTGGTGATTCCCTTGGTTTCTCTCTGGGGGCTTTGTAGGCTGCCTGCTTAGTCTTCTACATCATTAGCTACTTCCACTTCCTGTGAGATGGCCTCTACTTTCCTTGATGAGGGCTGCAGCCAACTGGCCATTCTGGATTGCCAGGTGGCCCTCAGTGCCACACAGGTGCCTTTTTCTTTATCGGCTTCGCTCGCTCTGTGGCCATTACTTCTTGGTTTCCTTGCCTACTGACCCAACTGCCTGCAGCCTTCTTCTCTCCACGCTGATGCACATCACACCTCGGAGAATGACCAGTGCATCCAGGTTTTGGGCAGGTGTGCACCTCTGAATGTCTTTTTCCCCTGGGGTGCTTGGCTGGGGGTGAAGGACTGCATTCCAAAAAGCTAACTCGGGTCCCTTTTGCTCAGGGTACCATGTCTTATTTATTAGGGACAAACAACTGTATTTGTGTACCGTGTTCTCTTACTCAGGTTTTATGTATGTACTTTATACACACATACATATACAGCATGCAGATAAACCAAAAAGATGGAATCAAAAGTAACCTTCAGTGTTCTCATTTGGAGATAAATACTGACCAAACGCCTTGACATTTTGGAAAGGTTTCATCTTTTCTTTTATTACAAGCAGAATCATGCTGTGGATACTGTTCTCTTTCTGGTCATTAACAGCTCTCACTTCTCCAGTGATGGCTTCAAACTTCCTGCAGCGGCCTGAAACCTCTCTACAGCTACAGTTATTGGAAACAGAAGTCGTGGCAGATGGTCTGGGTCTGCTCAGGCTGTGTCTTAGTCTGCTTGGGCCACTGTAATGCTGTAGGTTGGGGCTCACAGAAAACAGACTTTCCCTTCTCACAGTTCTTGGAGGCAGAAGTCCAAGATCAAGGTGCGGCTGATTCACTTTCCTGGTGAGGGCTGTCTTCCTGGCTGTGACAGCTGCCTGCTTACAGTCTTCTTGTGGTCAGGGGATGGAGCTCTGGTCTCTCTTCCTTTCCTCCCAGGACAGTCAGCCCATCATGGGGTCTCCAGTCTCGTGACCTCACTGAAACCCAGGTACCCCAAAGCCCACCTCCAAGCGTCATCACACTTGAGTTAAGGCTCCAATGTGTGCATTTGGTGGGGTGAGTGCAAGCATTCAGTCCACAACACATGTGACAGCAGTCTCTATGACTGAACCTGAGCTAGAACCCCAGAAATTCTGCCTATTGCTCACCCTCTTGCCCAAACTGGCTCCTAAATCAGCTGTGTGGATTGTGTGGGCTGCCAAGGAGCATGATGTACCATGTATTTCTCATTTAACATTATTTTAAGTGGTGTTATGGTATTTTGTTGCATGGATGTATACCAAGGATTTATCTAGCACCCTACTGTCGGACATAGAGTTTTTCCCATTTTTCAGTATTCTAAACACAATTATAATGGACTTCCTGGTCCTTCCAGCCTTGTGTATATCCATGCTGGGTTTCCTCAGGTGAGGCCTTGGAGGTTAAAATGCTGTTTGATTCCTGGCTTGTGAATTGCCTCAAGCCTAAAGTTTCATTTGGCAGCTGGGAGGATGATGCATGGCCTGTGGGTCTTGGTTCAGGGTGGTATGCACTGGAAGCAATTTGTGTTTTTAGCAGGTGCCCTGGGGTTGGCCTGCCGAGGCATGCTTTGTAGTCAGAATAGCAGCAGACTTTCTCTGAGTCTGGGATGGTAAACCTGATGCCAATGATGCCGTCTTGTGCCTGCAATTACCTTTTACCATTTTCAAAGTCCGTTTCATCTGTGGTCTCACTGTTGCTGCATGAGGTCAGTTGAGAAGAAATGAGTATATGTTTAGAAAAATGTAAAGCACACTAAGGTTCAAAGAGGTTCAGTGACTTTCCTAGTATCACGTATCCAGTAAATGGCAGTACTTTATATCAGTCAGCCTTTATGGCAATAATGCTGCATAACAAATGTCTCCCATCTCGGTAACTTACACCAACAAACACAGCAGTTGTCCCTTGGTGTCCATGGGGAATTGGTTACAGGACACTCCAAGGATATCAAAAGGCATGATTGTCAAGTCCCTTATATGAAATGATGTAGTAGTTGCATATAACCTGCACACATCCTCCTGTATACTTTAAATTATCTCTAGATTGTGTGTGATACACCAAATATAATGTAAATAGTTATCATATTTTATTGTTTATGGAATAATGATGAGAAAAAAGGTCTAGTACATTTTTTTCAAGTAGTTTTGATTGGAGTTGGTTGAATGTGAGGGTTTATAACCTGTGGATATAGAGATGACTGTTTTTTCTTTCTCCTGTGAAAGTTAGCACTTAGGATTGGCTGTGGTTTTGCTGATCTCAGCTGAGCCAAAGTGTCTGGATACAGGATGTCAGGGGCATAGTGACAGCAGATAATGTCAGAAAATAAGCCTTGGGCAAGACCTTGAATGAAGGCCATGGTGAGAGATTTGAGTCACATATTTATTGCAGTGGGACACAAGAAGGATTTTACATCAGGGAGTGACATGATCAGATTTATGATTTAAGAGCTTATTTGGGCTTGTTTGCTTGATGGTGGATTTCCTGTGGCTGGTTCATAATAGATATCCCATAAATATTTTATTGGGTTAATAACAAACCTCATTTCAAAGGAAGCAATGGAGTGCAAGACCTGGGTGTAGTTCATCCTGGGAAAGGTGCATGTGAGCTGAGCTATGGTTCTATGTTTCTAGATTCATCAATTTGTTTGTGCGTTCATTTATTCATTTTTCTTACTGGGAAACCATTTGCTGGGTGCTTCCTGTGGTGTACCATGGCAGCAGAGGAAAGGCTGGGAAAGGTTGTGGCTTTGCAAACTCTATGGAGACCTCAGATGGATCCACCACTGTCCTGAGAAGAAAAAACCTACAGAAAGTTGGCCTGTAGGTGGGGCTCCGACTCCTGGGAGGCAGGGTCCCCCTCTATTGGGGTTAAATAACCAAAGCAGAGGGATAATCACTGTTAGAGCTGGAACATCCTTATCTCATCATTTCGTTCTGCACATTGTATAGAAGAGAAACCTGAGGAACTGTGACCCAGCCCATCAGCATCAGAGCCAGGTGGACCCCAGACCTCTTAATATCCCATTCCCGTGGCTCTTTGTACCACCTTCCTTGCCCTGTTCACCTTTAAGACAAAAATTTCAGTACTCTAAATACAAGTTTTGGGAAAGTAAATAATGGTGTTTATTTTGAATCAAAAAGCTTCTTCTAAAATTAAAAACCAACCACATGAAGATAGTTTGCATTTAAAATTAACTGTTTCCTGCAGGAGTAGGAATTATTCTTTTAATTATATAGTACTTGGGACCACATATTTATGGAACCTTTGCAGAAATGCATTAAAAATAGGTCCAAATGGGCCTGAATTTGCCTATGTGCTTATTTTCCTGGTGTGTTCTTTGGCATTTGGCCCTGATCTTGTGTAACCTTGAACTCTGGTTATGTTGTCTTATGTAAATGCATTGTCTCTATCGATTGTCCTCTGTTTACCCATCTCTTTCCCTCTGAGGCATCTAGCCCTGTGCCAGGCACGGGTATTTGCTAATGGTCCATTCATGGCGCACCCCTCTCCTCCCCTCAGCTGCCTCCCCTCAGCTGCCTCCCCTTTCCTATCTCCTTCCCTCTGACTCCTTTCTGCTTGCCCTCTCCTCTCTGTGTCTTTCTTTCCCCTCTCCTCTCCAGTCCCTTTCTCCTCCCTTCCTCCCTTCCCTGTCTCCCCTTCCCTCCTTTCCTTCCAAAACCTTTCTGTGAAATGCTGAGCACTTCCTAGGCCTTGGGTGTCCAGCAATGGATTGCAGAGAACATGCTTCCTGCCCTCCCAGTGCTCTGGCTGTGCGTGGGGCAGGTAGATCCCGACACTAAGCGGGGAGTCCTGCACCCATGTGCATGGTGGAGGACACAACACAGGGGCATTCATTTGGCTGGGGATGCCTTCCTGAGAAACTGATGCTTGGGGATGACCAGGGAGATGAGTGGGAACCATCAGCCATGGGGGGGGGGTGTGTGGCAGAGCAGCAGCCCAGCAGAGGGGACTGCACCGTGCAGGATGTCCGTGAGGTGGGCAGTGGCCTGGGGCTCGTGGGCATGGACAGGATGCCAGTGTGGCCCTGTAGAGGCAGGGGAGGGGGTAGGTGAGGCCAGCACACATTCACAGGTCTCAGAGACCATGCAGAATAAGCGGTGCTTTTTGGGAGCAGTAGAAACCCACGGAAGGAGTCTGAGCAGGACAATCAGTCACACTTTCCTTTCAGGAAGGTGGCTTGAGGCCTGAAGTGTGGGCGGCTCCATCATTAGGCAATAGGGTGTGTGTTAAATAGCGTCTGGTGCAGCCTTACAACGGCAGGCTTTACAGACGCAATGAGGGGGGAGCACATCTCGGTACCCTGATCTGGAAAGGTCTCTGGCATACCACATTAAAGGGCCAAAACCGAGGAGCAGAAGAGTGTCAGAGGGATGGGACAGTACTGTTGTCTTAGTCTGTTTTCTGCTGCTGTAGAAGAATGCCTGAGGCTGAGTAATTCATGAAGGAAGGAGTTTATTTTGGCGCATGATTCTGGAGGCTGGGAAAGCCAGGGTCAGGCAGTCACATCTGGGGAGGGCCTTGTGGTTCTTCATAACACAGCAGAAGTCAGAAGGGAAGAGAGGGCACAGGCAGAAGAAAAGCGGACAGGACTCCTGTGCTAGCTCATCCATTCCTGAAAGAAGGCCATTAATCCTTGCGGGAGGGCTCCACCCCAGCACCCCAACACCTCCCATCGGCCCCCACCACTGCTGCCTTGAGGAGTCACCTTTCCAGCACCCGACCTTTGGAGGGACATGGTGAAATCACAGCAACTACATATTTGAGTTTATGTATATTTGCATAAGAAACTGATGGAAGGATAAAGAAGGAAGTGTCAGAATGTTCGTACATTGCATGGAGGTCAAGATGGACAAGCACAGGAGAGGGAGCTACCTTTCTCATGTGCATCTTATTTTATTTGCTGAACCACACAGATGGGTTAGTATTCAAAACCCGAATACCAGTGAGTAGGGCAAGAGGAGTGGGATGGGAGCTGTTGGTTATCGATGGGAAACACCCAGTCACCTTTGATGGTCCTTTCAGAAGCTTCCTAGTCTGACGTTGGTGTTTTAATCATTTCTGGAGCCGGTGGCCCTGAGAGTAGGATCACACATCCCACTCTGCCAACACCAGAGTCTTAATGGTAGTAGCTCGTCAATGTCTTCCTTTTAACAGTTGTGGGAGAGTTGGTGCGGGGGAGGAGTGTGTTATCTGACTCTATTGAGCGCCTACTGTATGCCACAGTAGGACAATACAGTGCTACCTGTATTGTCCAGCTCATCACCACCAGGACAAGGAAACTGAGGCTCAGGCAGGAAGTTTATCCAAGGTCACCCTTGGAGAGCTCCCCGCAGAGGGCAGGATGGCTCATTTATTAGCTGATGTCTCATTTGCTGTGTGCCTGTCGTGGTGGGCGTTGTACTCATTGCTGGGATACAGGAATGGCTGAGGAGTGGTTATTTATTTATTTATGTTTTGCTCCTCTAAAGGGCCAGACAGACTTTCAAACAGACCTGCTCGACAGTGACAAGTGCTTTAAGCCAGAAAAGTGTGAGACCCAAGTGCAGTTCAAAACAAGTGGGAGAAAGGTCAGGGACAGCTTCCTGGAAGAAGAGGAGATGCCTGAGCAGGGTGCTGAGGTATGTGTATGAGTTTGACAGGCAGGTGGAGGGTGGGGAGACTTTTGAGGGAAGGGCATTAGGGAGGGGCAGGTCACAAGGGTGGACATGCCTGGAGGCTGGGGGTGCAGGTCACAAGGGTGGACATGCCAGCATTTTGAAAGCAAAATCAGGGAGAACTGAGTGGAGGGCGGGGCAGCTCCTTCAGGGCCTTGACGGCCTTCTGATGCGCACCTTGCCCTGCCATCGGGTTGTCCCTCTGCCTTTGTGACATGCCTGTACTCAGTTCCCAAGATTCATTCCATATTTCACTGAGCAGTTAGTTACTCTGTGCCAGCCTCAGAGCTGGGGGCTCAATGGTAAAAAGGACATGGTGGTTTTTGGGTGAATCAGGCATAGAAACAGACAATTCGTTTTGCAAGTGCCATGATAAGGAAGACCAGAGAAGAAGACCGGAGGTGGCCCAGGAGAGCTTCTCAGAAGTCAGGGCCCTTGAGCTACGAGTCAGTGGATGATGAGAGTTGGTTGAGGGGGCAGGGGCGATGGGGTCCAAGTCAAGGGGACAGAGGCCTGAGACCTGACACAGGTGTGTACGCAGGGATTGTGCAGGGGGCTGAAGAAATAGGGCAGCCCTGGAAACCAAGCCTGAAGGCTGGATAGGGGGTGATGAGAAGGAAGGGACAAGTGGCCACCTCATCTGTTCCAAACGTTGGTGGACACAGCCCGTGCTCCCCGCTGGGGGCAACCTGTAAATCAGCCCCAGAAAGCATGGGAATGCTTCGCACTAGAACTTTCCCTCCCGCCAACCCCCTTCCGTGAGCAGCATGTTCCCCACAGTCAGGTTTCAGCAGCACCCTGCGTGAAGTGACTGTCAGGTAAGATCACACACACCTGCTGGGGCTGGCCTTCCTCACCAGGGCCATCCTTCCTCCAGTCTGGCTGAGACTCACGACCAAGCAGCCAGAACCTTGGCCCTGGTAAGCATAATTAAAATGGGATCAGCTGTCTGTCCTGTGGCTCCGTGGGCAGCAGAGCTCTCAGCACAGAGGCCTCTGGCCACGGCTGGCCTGGCTTCCTGAGGACTGGTGCTGTGCCCAACACCAGCCCTGCTCGCCCCAGCCAGATGGGAAGGCAGCGCCCTCTGCCGTGTGGCCGTCATGAGCTGGTGCTGTGCTGTGGTCATTTCATACTTGAGGTCTCCAGTTCTCAAGATGGCAGCCCCAGAAGGGACCAGTGTCCGGATGGAGCCCAGGTCCGTGAGCTGCTGTCAGCTCTGGTTTCCTGAGCTTGCTTTCTCAGTCACCCACTGGTGTGGGTGATGTTTGCCACGGTCACTTGTGCGATGGACTGAAAGTTTGTGTACCCCCAAGTTCATGCGTTGAGGCCCTAACCTCCAATGTGTTGCTGTTTTATTCGGAGGGGCTACTGGGAGGGAAATAGGGTGGGATGAGGTCATGAGGGTGCAGCTCTGGCGAGGGGACTAGTGTCTTGATGGTAAGAGGGAGAGAGGCCAGGGGTTTCTCTGTCGCTGCTGAGAACGTATGAGAAGGTGCAGTCTGCGAGACTGGAGAGCCCTCAGCAGGAACCGAGCATGCCGTGGCCTTGATCTCGGTCTTCTGGCCTTCTGGTCTGTGAGCCATAATCATCCCCCATTCTTTGGTATTTTGTGTGCAGCTTAAACTGACTAAGGCACCACACATCCGTAACACCCCAGTTGTTGCTGGGAGAAACTCATCCCTATTACTAGGTGCCTGGTGTTGGGACTGAAAGGCAGCCTTTTGACCACCTGGAGACAATCTGCATTCTCCTCCCACAGCCTGGCCTCTCCAGTCATTGTTATAGTTCAGCACATTCCTTTCATGAGGAGGCTCCGGGAGACAGGCAGGGGGCTTGTTCCTATTCCCTGATCCCGATCCTAACACCAACCCCTGTCCTCAGCCTTTTGGTCTCCTCTGTAAGCTATTCAAGGTCCATCCTATCATGTCCCTTTCTGCTTGGGTCCATGTTTTGTTCGCCTCTTTTGCCTCAGTGACCAAAAGATATGACAAGAATAATTCTAGAGGAGGAAAAGTTTATTTGGCACTCAAGGTTTGGTGGCTGACCCATTGCTCTGGGTCCAAGGTGAGGCAGAACATCATGGCAGAAAGGATTGGAGGAGGAGAGCAGCTCAGGACATGGCAGTCAGCAAGCAGAGAGAGTGTTCCACTCACCAGGGACAAAGATAGATACCAAAGGCATGACCCCAGAGACCACCTCCTCCATTCACACCGTACCACCTACAGCTACTGTCCAGGTAATTCCGTTAATTAGGGGTGGAGGAGACAATAAAGCGACATTATGAGCACCCTCCTCCATGAGGAGCTGAGTGCCTAAGGTTCATGGGGCATGCAAAATGACCTTGGCCTTCAGGGGCTCCCAAGCAGCAGAAAGGATGTGGTTCAGTTAGAAATAGCCATCACATCAGGGTGAAGGTAATAAGGGCTTTAGAGAGAAAAGGCTGGGGGACAGCAACTCAGGGAGAATAAGATTGGTCAGTGACTGTTAATGATAATAGTGACAATTAATGATAATTATCAACTAATGATAACATTTAGCATTAATTGAACACTTACATGTCAGGTGCCTTAGTAAATGTCTGTATCATTAAATCTTCCTAATACCTAACTACTATTGCTTTTCTCATTCTGCAGATGGGAAAACTGAGTCACATTGAGGTTATTTGGTCAGATCATGGTTTTAGGGCTAGGAAATTGTCCAGCTGGGATTTAAATCTTCCCTTGCTAGCTTCCAAGCCCATGGGATGCCATGCAGGGAGATGGAGGCTTCTGAGGTAAGATGTGGAAGGCTGGCTGAGAACTAAGGCCCAGAGTTAGAGTGTACTCACTTTGGGCAGAAGGCATTAAAACAAGCTTTGGTACATGTTCTGGATGTGGGATCGGAGAGAAAAATCATTCATGTAATCCCTTCCCGGTAAGCCTTTACCGAGGGGGCTTTGGAAGCCCTTCATGTCGTAGCCTCATAATTAACTAAAGGAAAATCTCCCTGCAAACAAGGAATCTTCAAAGGATGGCTCCTTGCAGATTAATAACACTGACACATCATTAGAACAAATTGCTGCTGAAGTTGGGCTGGCCCCAGGTCTGAGCTGGATATGTTCAGAATAAGTCCTTTGTCTGATTCAGCCAGAGAGTCAGGATTTGAAAAGAACTCAGATCTAAGATACAGAGTTGATCTTGGAGGTTGCAAGAATATGTCCACTGTCCTCCATCTAAAGGCCCTGGCGCATAGCAGACACTCCCATAAATATCTATTGTCCAATCAAGTAAAAAGGGCTCTGAATTAATTTCATGGAACTCTATAAATATAATGTAAATTGAAGGAGTGGTGGCATATCAGAGAAGACTTTGGAATTTTCTGCTTTTTGGCAACAGAAATCCAAACTGCTAGGTAATAAAAGAGAACCTATTGGTTATGTAACAAAAATGTTCAAAGGTGGTCTTCAGGAAAGGTTTGATCCAGTTATGTCAGTGTCACCAAGTCATTGTTTTTCTCTTGAAGGCTCAGTCCCTAGGAAACTGAAGACAGGATGTGTTTATACTATAGCCTGACTGGAAGTCAGATGTTGTGGCTTGGTCAAGAGTAATATTTTACAGACACACAATCTGGTCTTAGATGGAAAGAATTTGCCAGATTGCCAAGGTTTTGTGAAGCACAGAGGAGCACATCAACAGAATTTAAGAATAATATATTCCTTACTGTGTTTGTTCAGGAAAAGTTGCTTAAGCTCTCTGAGCCTTGTTTCCTGCACAGCGTGCGTGAGTGGTAATTTCTGTCCTGTTTACTTCTGATTGTCAAAGGCTCAGTTGAGATAATATATCTATTAGAGTTCTACATAAATGAGCAATTAAAATGAGTCATCCTGGGACTAATTAACTGATTACTGATAACAGTGCTTTCTTCTATTAGGTGCGTAGGCCAGTTCATCCATTTATTCATTTGTGTGAATATGTGAAAAAATATGAGTGGATACCATGGACATAGGTCTCTTTCCTTCCTGAAAGGTTTGATCCATCTATGTCCCAAGTCATTGTTTTGCTCAGGGTCCTAGGGAGTTTAAAGAGACGATGTGCTTGTATTCATGCTCTGCTTGAAGTCTGTTTGAAACTTGCATGCATATATGATATCATTAACACAAAATTTCAGCTTTGTAGGGGGCAAAATTCCATGGTCATCAGTATATTTGCAAAACCGCTCATCACCACTAATTCCACAATGCTTTCATCACCTCAGAAAGAAACCCACTTTCATGGAAAGTCAATGACCCTACGTCCCCAGCACCTGCCCATCTCCTTTCTGCTATGTTGAGCTCCTACTGTGTGGGAGGTCCTCGACCAAGGGCTGGAGGTAAATTTGGGATTTAGAATTGAATAAATAAACCTTACATCACTCAGCCAAAAACAATAATAATAATAATGGACCTGGCTGGTCTCCAGGGTCACCTGGGAGGATAACTTCTTGTTTAGGGAGGAGCAGGGTGGAGTGGAGCCTGTAGGTGCTGTAATTCACTGTACTGCATGACCTTGGAATCTGTCTGTAAGATGACACCTCCCTCACCTGGTAAGTGCTCGATGCCTGACAATGCCTGAAATGAATGACAACAGGTACTTTATATTGAAAAATCCAGCAAAGGGAGGTGGGTGCTTATCCCGAGCACTGAAGAAAGGGGAGATTTCTTACCAACTGCATGCTCTGCCACATTGGAACTGGGACCCCTTGACCTTGGCAGTGTCACCATCTTGAATAACTCTGGTGTGGGGGGACTTCCTGTCTACGGTAGCATATTTATGCCATTAGCATTTCCCAAGTTACAGTAACCAAGATTGTCTCTGGACATTGCCAATTGTCCCCTGGAATGCAAAATAGCTCCTGGCTGGGCATCGCTGATCTAACCTGAATGTGCAGTTGTTCCCACACCTGGGACTTCGCTCTCCAGGGAACTTCCACCTCCCCGGCCACACAACGTCTAAGCCCTACCTTTGGCCAAGCTCCAAAACCACTTCCTTTCTATGCCTTTTCTGCTGAAAGAGCTTCCTCGCATCTATGCCCCTGGAGTACCTTAACCTTAACAGATGACAGTCAGTGTCATCTGTGTGCCAGGCCTGCCCCTTACAGTCCTTGTAACAATTCCACGAGGAAGCTGTCATTTCCCCTCTTTGCAGATTAAGAAGCTAAGGCACACACATTCCCTTCCTCCTTTTTTTTTTTAAAGAGAGAGAGAGAGAGACAGACAGACAGACAGAATCAACCTTATTTAGTTTTTCATCTAGCCCTCGGTGCTCCAACACTCAGTTGCATATGTGGTGCTGGGGTTTGAACCTGCATCCTTGTGCATGCCAGGCAAGCACAGGAACTGCTGAGCCACCACTCCATCTCCTCCCTTCCTCCTTTGCACTGGAGTGATCCTTCTATTATTCATACCTCAGTCTCTTTGAGAAGCCCCTGTCTTACTCCTGTCTAGCACTGAATAAGTGCTAAAAAATATTTGTTGAAAGACTGAATGAGAGAAGGAAATAGACTCGGAGGAGGCTGCCAGGTGTGGTTACTGAGCCTGGAGCCTGGCAGAGGCTCAGATCTGTCCTGGATGGTTCAGTATGGCCTCATTTTCCAGAAGGAAGGTGGCTTTCTATTTTCTCTCTCGAGTTCTCTCTGATTCTACTTGGTCAGTCGCAGTTTCCTGAGTTCTATCTGGTGGCTGGGACTTGTGATGAGCTCTGGGGTCCTGAAACAAAGAAGACATGGTCCTGTTGGTACAAACATTCTGGAGATGGAGTTGGCAATGTGCAGGAAAGCTACAGATGCTCCTGTGCTCCGAACCAGTGATTCCTCTCGTAGGTGTAGGTCCTAAAGAAACAGTTGGTCCAGGAGACATGCAACAACAACAACAACAACAAGAAGAAGCAGTTATTGTGGTGTTGCTGGTAGTACTGGAAAAACTGGAAAAGCCCAAAGCCAGGGGCTCCCAAGCTGTCTGCGTGCTAGAATCACCTGAAGATCTGTGGAAAATTCCAGAGCTCAGGTTAGGTATGTCCATATCAAGTACTCACAATAGTCCCAGGTTGGAAACAACCCAAGCGCTCCCCGGAGGTTGATGGATAAGTAAATCGTTTTGCGATCGTGAAAGGGAATCTCATCTGTGCACGAGAAGGAACAGCTAGAAGGAACACGCGAATCTCACCACGTGCTGCCGGAAGCTGCCCGGCACACAGGTGTGCGTGCTGTGGGATTCGTTTATGTGAAATCTAGAAAGGGGAACGGCAAACTTTTCTGTGAAAAGGCTGATAGTAAGTATTTCAGACTTGTGAGCAGTGTGGTTTCTGCTGCTACTCAACTCTGCCATGGTCGTGCAAAGACAACCATAGAGAGGTTTCAATGAGTGAGTGTGGCTGCATTCCAATAAAACTTTATTTATAAAAACGGGTGCCGCCCTGGGTTTGCTGATTCTTGTTCTGCTGCAAGCGCTACTGTAGGGTGACCTACCATGCACTCCTGAGTGGAGGGCCTTGAGTGGAAACGAGCACAGGAGAATGGCTGGGACCCAGGAAAGACTTGTCACTGGGTGTCCCTTATGCCGTTATGTTTGCTTTGTGGAAGTTCACCCTTCTGTGCAGTTTGTGAAGTTGGTGTTTTTCCGTACGATGTTCTTCAGTGTAGTTTAACATTAATGTAGTGTAAGTAGCCAGTGAATGAATTAGAGCCATACTCGTTAAATCATAACTTGCATAAAAGGTAACTTTTGGATTCTATATTGAAAATGTAAAAGATGCAAAATGAGGTAATGGACCATTCAGGCACTATAAAAGCTTAAAAAGATGGCCAGGGGACAAAGACCACCACATCTAGGATAGTGGATGCCTTGGGTGGGGCTGCCTGGGGTGTTGATGTGTGGTCATAATTTTGTAATGTATTTAGCTCAGTGGGGAATGAATGTTGTTTTATCTATTACTTCCGTTTATGTGTTGAAAGACTCAATAATAGTAGTAGAGAGAATTATAGGGGATATCTTTATTGTTCAGGGGCATGTGTTTCAAATGGGCTCAGAGGAATGTAAGAAGGCTTGCCCATGAAGGCAAGTCTTTTAAATTTGTTTAAGTCACTTATTTATCTCCTGTGGCTAGAACATGACCTGGTATACACCAGGAATTCACATGCAAGTTTTTTTTTTTAAAGAGAGACGACAGTGAGAGAGAGAGAGAGAGAGAGAATAAATTTTTTATTTAATTTTCATTGCTTTGACACTTAGTTGTATATGTGGTGCTGGGTTTGAACCCACATAGTCGTGCATGCTGGGCAAGCACCGTAACCACCAAGCCACTGTAGTTTTTGAATGAATGAATGAAACACTCATCACATAGGAAAGAAGAACTGATTGAGGAATACAGGTGGGAAGTGTCATTGGAATTTGGAAAGAAAGGGAAAGCAGGGGCTGTGTGAAGAACCCACCTGGGGTCTGGGCAGGAAGGTGTCCACACCAAGGGCTCATTTTGGCAGTCGAGAGCAGGCTATTTTCCAGCCTAAATGATAAGATCAAACCTGGGCATGAAGTTGTAAAAGGTGATGCCTGCCATCCTCATTTGCCCTCTGGATCCTGACTGTGCAGTCAGAGCTGGGGGACCCTGCTCTGCAAGGCTGCCTAGTAAATCCAGAAGCCTTTGTCAGTAGCCAGGAAGCTGAGATCACTTCTGATCACAGATGGGGAAGGAGGTTATGGAGAGACGGAGGCTGTGCCCGGCTGTGTTGGAGATGCGGGCAGAAACCCGTTTGTCTCTTGGCTGGCTGCCCGGTCTTGAATGGGAGAAAGGTCTTCCCATGAAGCATGAGTCAGCCTCTGAAGCCTGGGGAGGGGCTGGGGGGGAACTGTGGCCTAATTTGGTGCATAATTGGGGAGGCAGGCATCCTTCCAGGGCTCTGGGGATGCTGTTGTTTAAAAAATTCATGAATCTCCTTACTCACCCTGTGCTGTTGTGTGGATCATCTCTCCTCGGGAGCCGGAGCATGCGCCATGTCCCATTATTTTTATGATCACCATCATTATTAATGCCATCATCATCGTTGGGGTAGATCTTGGATGCAATTAATCAAAGCAGTCAAAGTGAAGAAAACCCTTTAAAAAAAAAACAAACCAAAAACGGAGAAAGGAAAATGTGGCAGACTTTTCTTCTCTCCTTTCCAGCCCAGCGCTCAGCTCAATTCTAGTGGTACCCATGGGGTTATTTCTATTAGTTCTCTCTTCAGAGGATTGTCCCATAGATCCCAGCCTTTGTATTATATTTAGTCTATTTATGCCACAAAATATCTCTTGAGCCCTTCTTCTATGCCTATCACTATTCTAGACATGGTATTCGGTTGAAAATAAATCAAACAAAATCCCTGCTGTTTTAGAAGTTATATTCTTTGTGTGTGTGTGTGTGTGTGTGTGTGTGTGTGTGTGTAGGCAAGTGGATATAAAATTATAAGCATTTCTAACAATTGTAAGCACTAACAAATACTAATATTCAAATCATATAGGGTTATATTAGCTAGGGTGGTCAGGGAAGGTTCTTTAGAAAGGTAATATTTGAATTTAGGACCTGAAACATAAGAATAATTAGAACAGATATAGAAGAGTGTTCAACCACAGATGCAAAAGTCTGGAGGCAGGAAGAAATTATGACAAGTTCTAAAACCAAACAAGAGATCAATGTGGTTGGAATCAAGTGAGTAAGGACCAGACTGACACAGTGACACGCGAGGTGGGAAGGAAGGCATCATACAGAATCCTATGGGCTCCAGTGCGGCGTCTGGACTTTCTTTTAAGTCAACACCATCCAGTGGAACTTTGCGTGGTGATGTGAGTGCTTTCCATCTGTACTGTTCCGTGTGGCAACCACTAGATGTATGTGACTGTTGGGCAGTGGACCTGTGGTGGATGCAACTGAGAAATTGAATTCTTTGTGTTATTCAGTTTTAATTAATTCAACATTAAATTTGAATAGCTTTATGTATTTATCAGCTACCACATTGGATGGTTTAATTAAGTGATCCCAGAAAAAATGAGAAGTTTGGAGAGATGGATGGTATGATGAGGTGATATTTTTTATGGAGAATAGATTTTGTTGACAGGAACAGAAGCAGTGGGCCTTATAAGAGACTTTCCATCCAAGGCACTCTCCATGAAGAGCCAGACAGTTGAGTCCAACATTCAAAGAAAGTTTTCTTCTTGTCCTTCTTCTTTTCCTTCTCAAATGCCATGAATTTTCCTGGAGTGATACAGGATCAGCAGAACCGTCTGGACGGAGATGATTCTTCAGGTAAATAGGAAGTAGGAGGTATATGCGTGCCAATTCACTGGACAGCTCAGTCCCAGTGGTGCTTGGGAAGTGGATCTTGACTCCCAAGAAGATGTGGATTGCAGCCCAAGCCAGTTCATTCCATGCAGGCAATTCCTGGGTGAGAGGAACTTCATGGTTTCAGGGCATAGACTTGTCAAGCAAATGAGCAGGAAGGTACTGTTTCACTCTGTCATATTCCTTTCCTCCTGCAGCCAAAATGCACTTAATAAAATCTGCACAAGTTAGCGATAGTTGTGTGTGAAGTAACTTAGTGTATATGTAAACCATTGAAGTTTTACAACCACTCTACCTATCAATGACTGATTCCTAAGAAATTTTGAGGTAATAAATATTCCCATCAAGAACCCTATATGTAGGGGCTGGAGTGGTGGCTTGGCGGTTACAGCGCTTGCCTGGCATGTGCAAGTACACAGGTTCAAACCTCAGCATCCACGTACACAACTAAGTGTCGGAGCAACGAAAGCCATGTGAAAAACTCAATAAAAATTGATTGTCTCTCTCTTCTCTCTCTCACTGTCCTTCTCTTAAAAAAAAAAAAAAAGAACCCTATATGTAGGGACGCTATCGCTGAATTGGGTACAGTGGAAAGAAAGTTAGCCTGGGACTTCAGAGGCCTGTGTTCATTGCCCATGCGGCATTGGCTAAGGCTCTTCTTTTGTTTGGATATTATTTGGAGGGGATTAATAAAGTATCCTTCATGTGTCCTTCTAGATTCTGTGGCATAGAAGTGTGCTTGTTTTTCTTTTCTTGTTTAAGTGGCATTAGGGTATTTTTGGAAGTGGAGCCCAGGGAGGGATAAAGATGGAAGTGGAAGGTCTTCAGCCTCAGGAGTATTTTGTGGCAAGCAACAGAACCTAGTTCTGGCCATCTTGAAGAATGGGGCCTCAGAATGACAGGAGCCAGGGAGTTCCAGGGTGCCCAGGCAGCAGCAATGAAAGCACATGTAGTTTCCGTCATTCGCAAGCTTGTGATTCGAGTTACAGGGAGGAAGGATGTATTTGAGTAAGCTTTGACCACTCCTTGTCCAGGAGTTCCCTGAAGAATAATGACATTCTCTCACTAAAGAAGGTGGCATGGAAACCGGGCAGGCAAAGCTAACCAAGCTCTCTACAAGGTACTTTCTGAAGATGAAGAATGTAGCTCTTATGTACCCATAAACCATGCTTAGCAAGTGATTTCCAATTCTAATTGAGATCTCTATTAATTGAATCAACTCACTGGGATGTGAAAATTATTCTGAACCTGGAGCTATCTATATCTATCTACATCTAATCTGTCTATATTTATCTACATCTCTATCATCTCTATCTGTCATTATATCCTTCTCTGTATTTACATAAACTTTGTGGGTTGCTATGGAGTCAGCTTGTGATTTGAACATTTGTATCTTAACATCAGTGCACAAAGCTTTCATTCATTCATTCATCTAACAAATATTGAGAACCTGTTGTAACCAGGTACTATGCTTACTGCTTTGAATACAAAATTATATTAAATACATACCTTGCTCTTGAGAAGTTTTGGTTAAATGTGTGTTGTTATCTTTATTGAAAATTCCATTAAAATTGGATCCAATGGGAGAGGTATTATAATCATATGAACAAAATGTTGTGAGGGGCTCAGAGAACAGAGCCATTAGGTTTGCCAGAATAATTGGATTTGTGACAGTGAGTATTTAAATATTGATAGAAATATTTAGGTGATAATGACCAGAGAAAGGCATTAATGAAGAGGCAAAAGCCCCGTTGTGGATGGGGCTGGCCTAACAAGGGAACCGCTGAGTTTGATACAAATTGTGGGTGGGGTAAACTGCAGGAGATGGAGGATGATCCAGATATTTAGTAAGATTCTTGGTCACCCGTGAGGAATGTGAAGTCCTACTCAGTGGTCTGAGTTATAAAGAAGGATAATAGCTTCATTTATTTGAATAGCATATTTGGCAATGAACATTAAACCATAGAAATTTCTAGTTAAATTTTAATTCATCAGCAGATCTGATGACCTGGAGCATCCTGACTAATCAAAGTTTTGCTGTGATCCTCAATTAGTTCCACTTGGCAACATGTTGGAACCAATCATGAGATGTCTTCCAATCATGAGTTGCCTTCCCCACTGATTGCTCTAGAAAAAGAAACTCATTAATTTTCGAAGAGGGTGGCCCTTCAGATTTTCTTCTGTTCTTTTGTGGCCATTGCCATCTGAGCATCATCATGAACTTGAAAAGTTTGGGACTGAGCACCCCTTCGTGAATAATTCCTACTCTGCTATTATCTCAACTGAATCACAGAGATTTGGAAAGATGCTTAAAACATTCGAAATTCGTTTGTCCTAGATACTTGTGCCAAAGATATTTTTCCTATTCTCAGAATCTCCCTGAATCATCCCAGGTGTGCTAACATGTGGATATGGCTTTCCACTCCACCTGTGCCTTTCAGAGGGTGACAGATGGGGTTTAGGCAGGTGAAAGTTATAGTGGGAGGGGGTAAAAGGTCCTGGTTGAGAGACTAACTGCCCTGATTTCAGGTGTGGCTTTGTCTAGACCATCACCTTAAGCAGAGAAACTGGGACAACATGGTGGACATGGGAAGATATGTTGGGGACCTCAGAGGATACCTGAGGGTAGACCACGGGAAGAGATGGAAATGAAGATGGATCCAAAGAACATTGAGAGGTGCACAGTTTCTCTGGAGGAGAAGATTGTGAGTTTGAGAGCTAAGGAAAAGTAGGGTTCTGTGTGAGCAGGAGAATTATCGGATATTTTTCTTCCAACCCCCTTGAAGGTAGGCATGGCCTGATGACTTGCTTTTGCCAGTGGCATGTGAGTGGAAGCCTTTAAGAGCCCCTGCGGGACTAATGGCATTTTCTTCCCGCTGACTTGGAGACTGGCAACATTCCATGTAGTGTATGCTCTGATGGCCTGGGTCCAGGGGGTGGAGTATCCTGTAGCTGTCACTGAGGATAAATCAATGAAAGCAAAGGGCCCTGCTCTCAGGGTGTTTGTGACAGAGGGACGTCTTGGAGTTGTGGAGGATACTGTTCAACTTGAGGGAATCAGGTAAAGATTCTCAGGCACTGACACGTAAGTGAAGAAGGAGAGGGAGTTCAGTGGCTGAATGAGGTGGGGGAGGAGGTAGGATGTTTGCAGAGGTGTGAGTGGGTGCAAAGGCAAATGAGAGAGAGAGAGAGAGAAAGAGAGAGAGAGAGAGAAATGTGCTCAGAACTGGGAGGATGACACAGTGACAGGTTGCTGTTCTCTGGAAATTAAAGTGGAGACTTGAATCTGGCCCACATTATTAACCAAAATGGCACCACTGACTTGGTTTAGGATCATGGGATGCCTCACTGTTTCTTCTGGAAGAAACAAGCGTGACTTCTATTTCCCCTTGGGAAAGAATTTTCCTAAGTGCAGCCCTATTTCTTTGAATTATGAGTGCGATTTATATAGAGAAGGAAAAGTACTATGTAATTCAAGGAGTGGATTTTGATTGTCACTGATGTCTGTGTAGTATTTGCAGCACTCAGAATTTAATTATGCTCCATGTGGATGGTAAATAATTTGAAACACTAAGCAATAAGTGTATTTCCAAACCCCAGACCAAATGCCAAGGATGTGAATTACCCCCTCCATAAAACTACCATAAACATCCACTAAGAACAACAGCAGTTGTTTCTAGAATAATCCCTTTAATATCTAATGTGATGTTGTAAATAACTCTGAAGGAGTTTCTGTCCTGCAGCTGCCTTGGGTGGGAAAAGAGTTTGCAATCACTGTAGACCATTTGGTTTCTAGGTTTAAGGAAATGAGATTTTTTTTTTTTTTGTGCTAGGAATTGAACCCAGGGCCTTGCACATGCTAGCCGAGTGCTGTTCCACTGAGATAATCCCAATGCAATGTAACAGAAACTCTCCCTTAAAAAAAAAAGGAATGATGAGTGACTGACTGAAGGAATGGATAGGAGAGGGGAATGTGGGGGAAACAGACCCAAGCATCAGTCGAAGTGGCTCGATGGTGTGAATGTGTTCACCATGCAGTTCTTTCAAATTTTGTGTATATTGGAAAGTTTCCATATAGGATGTTGGGGGAGCAAAGCAACCACAGACACATTGCCATGATCTGTTTTTGGGATATGGAACCTGTTTGCCAACCTTGATTCCTCTCTACATTGAATGGGTCATCGGGTCCTGTGGATTCTGCATGACAATCAATCCTCAGATATCACCTCTCCTGGTCTGCTCCATGGCTACCCCCACCACTAAGACTCATCTGCATTACAGCCTCATCCTCTTTGCTGGTCTTTGCTTTTCTCTCTCTCTCTCTCTCTCTCTCTCACACACCATTATTCAAAGTAATTCCCTGTTTATTCCAAAAACATCGTTTGAGTATCTGATCTATGCAAAAGGCTGTGATTTTTATTTATTTTTGGACCTTACGTATATGAAACTGAATTTATCATAATCCCTGATTATGCATGACACACTGTTGTTCCAGGCAGGGCATTCTTTTGTCTACCTAATTATGTTTAATAGTTACAGTTAATTATTTTTAACAATGTAATAAGCACCTGTGAGTCCATGCCCCAAACAAAAGCTAAAATAAAAAGCATCTAACCTGTGCTTCTCCACCATCAATTTGATTTTTCATTTGTTTGCTTTCCTTTTGACATGCGTATTGCTTCTCCTGTATGCCTAAATGTGTATATCTTTATATTGCTTGCTTTTAGTTTTGTGAAATGTGCATCATGCTCTATGTTATCTTTTGGAATTTCCTCCCTCTCCCTGCTTACCAAGACCCGTTCACAATGTTGTATGGTGCTGTAGTCCAATTATTTTGGCTGTTGTTTACCCATCTTAATTCATTTCAGTCTACGTCACTTTTCAATTTTTTTTTTTTATAGAAAGAGGGACAGTGAGAGAGAGAGAGAGAGAGAGAGAATCAATTTTTTTATTTAGTTTTTCATGTGACCTTTGTTGCTCCAAAACTTCATCGTGTACCTGGTGCTGGGGTTTGAACTTGCGTACTTGCACATGCCAGGCAAGCGCCGTAACCGCTGAGCTACCGCTCCAGCCCCCACTTTTCAGTTTTTAATCCTTGTGTTCTTTTCAAAAAATGATGTCTCTATCCGGGCATGGTGATCCATGCTCATAATCCCAGTGGCTCAGCAGACTGAGGCAGGAGGATTGTAAGTTCAAAGCCAGCCTCAGCAACTTAGTGAACCCCCTAACCAATTTAGTGACACCCTATCTCAAAATTAAAAATAAAAACTAAAAAGTGCTGGGGATGTGGCTCAGCGGTTCAGTGCCCTGGATTCAATCCTGGTACCACAAAAGAAGAAAAAGACGTCTCTATTTCTCCATCTCCCTTCTGATATAAGAGCTTAGCATGGCCTTCCATGCCTTTGTCTCTTCCCTTCCCACTACCTCATCTATTATGCTACTATGCTCCCATTAGACTCGTGTTCCTCAAACTCTGATGTGTGGTTGGATCACCTGGGGATTTTATTAAACAGCAGAATCTGGTTTAGCAGGTCATGGGTGCATTTCTTCAGTTTCTTCAAGCTCAAGTGATGTTGATGCTGCTGGATTAGGAGCCAGTCTTTGAGTAGGATATGGAGACTTAAAATGCTATATTTTATTGATATGATTTCTTCTCATTTAGCCTTAGCTATTCTTTAAATGTAGCGTCAAACTTTACCAAGGCATTCAGTCACCTATATCTACACACCAGGTGCCATCTCCTGGATATGTCTTTTCTCATATGTAGGTAATTCATCCAAGAGTGTTCTTTTATGAATGTGAACACTTTTATGTATTCTTAAATGCCTTTATTAGTGCGTTATACTTGGGTTCATTTTGATGTACTCATACATGCACAGAATTTAGTTTGCTCCCTTTCAGACCGCAGGACCTTCCCTTTCCCTCCTTTTCTGCCTCCCCCTTTTCACCTTCCTCTACGAAGAGTGTTTTCAACATGAGCTTTTCTATGGCAAATCTTTGAGGTCTTCTATGTCTGAAGATACTTTTTATCATACTTTCATATTTGAATGACAGCATAATTGGATATAACTTTTTAAGATCTATTTTTTTGTTTAATTCTTTGAAAGTATTACTTCACGCAGTCTTGTAGCCAGACATGCTGATGGAAATTTCCGATGTCAATCTGATTTTTCTCTTTTAAAAATTCGATCTGCATTTTCTCCTAGCATCTTTTAGAATTTCCTTTTTGTTTTTGATAGTGTCTTGACTCTTATTACACTGGGTCTGGATGTGGGGTTTTCCTCATCTCTACTCTTGGGAAGTTTTTCTAATTTTGAGAAATTTGTATTTATTACTTCTTAAGATATTTCTTCCTTCTAACTTTATTCTGTTGCTCAGAATCTTAGCATTCTGATGTCAGTGATCCTTTTCTGTCTTTTGTGTCACTTAACTTTTAAAATGGTTTTATATTTTTTTGTCATTTTTTCTTCCTTCTGGACTGTTTTATCGATATTATCCTCCAGTTCATTAATTTATTCTTCAGCTGTGTCCATTCTGTGTCCCTTTATCTATCCACTGTAATCTTTGTTCAATGATTGCGTTTGTTTTCATGCCTGATATTTAATTTTGGTTCTTAAGTATTTTCCTGTTCTTGTTTTATATTGTTAATAGTTTTCTCATTTTAATATATTTAATGAAGGGCTAATTCTCTATTATAAGTACATCTGTTGTAATGCTTTCTGCTTTTGTTGGATTCTGTAATCAAGTATGTTGCTTTTCTTTTAAAATGGTTAGACTGCTCAAATGCATTTTGGGTTGTGAGTTCATTTTGCCCTGGAGGTACTAGCCTTCTCTGATGGACAATGTGGATAGGCTCAGGCCAGACTCCCACCCCTGGTCCCTAAGGCCGTGCCAATGAGCTCATTAAATGGGAGTGTGTGCATGAATAAGCTCTAGGAGGGAGAGCTCCAAACATCAGAAACACAGAATCTACCCTGTCTTGATTTTATCCTGGGACCAGATTTAGCATCTGGACCAGAGGTCTGAGTCTGCCTTGGAGGCATCCCTGTTTGCCCTAAGACAATGGCAGGGGAGCAGCAAGGGCCAGGTTCCTGGAGTCCCCTTCCAGTGTGTCCCCTATGGCCATGCTAGGAAGCTTCTGTTTCGGATCTGAGTCCAGCACCATGCACCCCAGCCCCTCCGGCTGTTCTCACGGGTCCTCTGCTTTCCTGCCACTTCTTCCGAGGTCTATCGTGGTGGAGGAAGCCAGCAGTTAGGTCAGCTCAGTATCTTGCTCAGAAATAGGACTGGCAATCTTCATCTTCAACCTGCTGCGTTGTCTTATAGGCCAAATTGTGTCTCCCCTCCAAAACATTCATATGTTGAACTCCTAGCCCCCTTTTCTGCAAAACATGATTATATTTGGAGACAGGGTCTTTAAGAGGTGATTAAAATAAAATGAGCTTCTGTGGGTGGGAGGTTATGACTATGATTAGTGTCCTTACACAGGAATAGATTAGAACACAGAAGGAAGACTCCATCAAGATGCAAAGAAAAGGTGGCTCTCTTAAGTAAAAAAGAGAGAGTCATAGAAGAAACCAAACCTGTGGTCTTGGACTTCTAGACTATGGGATTGTGAGAATATAAGTTCCTAGATTTGGGGTACCTTGTCTGTTGTTCTTTCTTACAGCAGCCTGAGTAAACTAATACAGTCTCTCTCAAAGGGAGCCCTGGAAGACCATGCCCTTAGTGCCTCTAGGCTCCCTGCCAACTACTGAGCTATACTGAAGCCTATTGAGAGACTAGGATATGCCACCCTGTCTCACGAGTGGAAGCCCAAGATGCAGAGAAGTTAAGGAACTTCCTTAGTCACAGAGCCAGCACCAAGTCTGCCTCTTGGACTCCCAGCTTAACTGCTAGTTTGGCCTTCCAATATGGCAGCCTCTCGACACATGTGGTCATTTACATTTAAATTGATTAAAATTAGATAAAATTAAAAATTCACTTCCTCACTCATACCAGCCGTATGCCAAGTGTGCAATTAGTGACTGCCTTATCGAACAGTGTGTATTTAGAACATTTCCATCATCATGGAAAATTCTATCAAACAGTACTGCACTAGATTAGGTTGCCTTTCCAGAAATGAGTCCGTTTCTTTTCTGATCACAGAAAGTCACTCAGGGTCTGGCCCTCACCTGCACACTGCCCTGTTTGCGCTCAGTTCTTGCGCCTCTGTCTTCAGGATCTCTCCCTCGCTTTCAAGGGAAGACCAGGTCCTTGTTTCTTTCACACAGCAACTTGCCTGCTGAATGGCGACTGTTGACTTATGTCTCTCTTCCAGATGTTATGAGTTCTTAATGCAGGTAAGAAGGACACTGTACCCGTGAAGCCCTGGTTCCCAGGAAGAATGATGTACACTCAAGAAGAATTGCATCAACAAATGAGGCCATCGCAGGCCCATGCCATTGCTTCTTAAAGGGATTAAGAAAATATTCGAGATCTTCCTGGGCCCTGTGCCTGTGCGCCCTTGGCACATCCTTGGTGCGGCGTCTAAGGAATGCTGACTTTTGGGTGGGTTTGGCTCACGGAGCAGAACTCAGAGTCACTCCCTTATCTCCAGGCTGTCCCTCCTCCCCTCCCTCTTGGATGTGGCCAGTCCTTGGGGTGATGGAGAGTCCTTGGGGGGATCACAGGTCACACAGGTTGTTAGAACGGAGCTTTCTTTGTTCTCACCTGTATTTAAGGAGCACCCTGGGAATAGGACTTTGGAATCTCGTCTGTGGAAAGGAGGCTCTGCCTGGAAATTCCCAGTGGGAACCCTGAAAGGCTGCCCTGGGGACTGCCCAGCTACATGGCTTCAGGTGTGGGTGTTCTCCATCTGACATATTTTCTTCTCTAGTTCTTGCCTATTACTTTTGCTTTCATAAAATAAATGCTATCTTGTATAAAGAAAGTGCCTTTATTGTCTCTTGGATCTGATCTGCCATAGTCAGCAGCTGCAAACGCACATAATGTATCATGTGGAATAGAGAGGAGAGAATGGTTCGAGTTGTTAGCTCTCTTTTTACTCTTTAAAACTCTGCCTTCTATCCCTGATCCTTCTACTTAAAGTCCCCTTTTTCTAGTTTTTTTTTTATAACCAACTGGCACATGATTCTGTTTTTTATAATCAACTGGTACATGATTGAGATAAATAGTGCCTGTTAATTCTGAAACTGGCTCTTTTTCATGATTCCCATATTGGTACCTATTTGACTTGGCTGCTCGTGGCTTTAAAAATTTTTTAAATGCTTGATAACTAGCATTGATTTTAGCGTTCCAGACCATCGGAGGCTCCTCACGCAGGACCTGGTTGTCATGTAATCCCAGCTCTTCCATGTCACTTCATTGCCAACACACTGATTCCATCTCTTCAGGCTTCCTCAATATTGGTGCCTCCAGCATCAAGGAAATGAGTGGCAGAGAGAGATGAAAGGCTCATTCAGTGTCTGCCACAGGGAAAATGAAGCCCCTGTAATGTATTCAGTCATCTTCCTGATAGAAGCCTTCACATTAAATCTCAGCTCCCTTTTATTTTGACCCAAAATACGAGCTCAATTTGCTGGAGTTCTGTGAACAGTCAAATTCCCTCTTATTTCCTGATACCTGCATGAATAAAGCAGAAGTTTCATGGACAAGTTACTCAATTGCATCTCTCTCTCTAGCAGTGAGAAACGGGGTACTTTCCTTAGATTACACTTCCGTTTAGATAATCAGCTCTTGTAAATGGTCCTAGAGATGATATTTAGAATAGCAAGGAAGGTTACCTTTCTCCCCTCCAGATAGGAGGAAAATTGCACCTCGAGCTTTTAAGTCTAGAGTTTGGGGATGTGGTGCTGGGCTGTGAGAGTGGGAGGCGCTCTGGTGGGCCCTGCCCACATGCTGTCGGGATTGTCACCAATTCTTTGTCATTCTCTGATTCCTTTGGCAGCTTCTGTAGGCTTTGCTTCTCAATGACTGTTCCTGGGACTCTCGCTGCAGGACTTGCTGGGGATCTGGAGCCTGGGGGTCAACATGCTCTAGGGTGCCTAACTTTGGTGCTTGGCCACTGAGAGCCCAGTTCTTGCCTCTCCAGTTGGAAAAACTCTGCAGCCTAAACTGCACAGAAGAACTGCACACTGGACCAGGCTGAGCCTCACCCTGAAATCGCCTCTTGGCCTCCTTCCCTGTCCTGCCTCACCCACTCCCTGACCAGTTTCTCCTGGGGGACCTCCTCAGTAATGCGTTGCCCCTTGCACAAATTGCACATGACTTCTCACCCCAGGGTCTGCTTCTGATTCATGCTTGCATCAGAAGAACATAGCATGTTGTGTACACACACCAAAGCATGTTCTATTCCGTGTATAGATATAATATTTGTTAATTAAAAAATCGATCAATGCATGGATGAAAAGAGGTGGAGCTGGACAGAGGTGAGTGATGGAAGGAATCCAAGCTCAGGAATCTGTCAGGTCTGAGACCTGTTGGACTGTCTCTATTCCCATTTCTTTGTTGTGAATCCTCCCCTAAGTTTCTTAAACTTGCTGAGCTGTCTTTTGTGTATCTGTGAAATGGGAAGATTTTGACCATCTTGAGAAGGTGCTATGAGCTTGGACCTGTGGGATGCCCGGTTCCTGGTACACTGTGGGTGTTCTGCACACTGTAACTCCTACCCTCTGGCACTGGAGGGAGCGAGAGTGGAGGTGAGGGTGTCATCATCCATGCTGAGCCCTGAGCAGTGCCCAGCCTTGGAACTATCTGCACCGGCACCATTTGCAAGCAGTTCCCCAAGAAGGGTGTGGGCTGACATTCAGCCGGTGTTGGGGACAATGCTGGTCCTCCACCCAGGTATCCTAGAGCCCTTTTAGCCAGCTTTTGTGGTCTCTGGTCTTTGAGATTCCTGGCCTTTGGCTTCCAACAGTCAGAACCAGTGGCACTTGTTCTCAGGACACTTTTGGCTACTGGAGTTGCTTTGCCTGCATGCAGAGAGCTGGAAATGCCTGAGTGTCCGCATCGGGCCACCAGGACAGCCCTTGCATAATGCCTACTGGGTGCAGGGATATGATGCTGGGCTCTTGCTTTACAATCAGGCCAGGTGTGGGGCCACCATGCTCCGGAGCCCCTGTGGGCCACAAGGCGGTCAGCATCCCCACCCTTGCTGGACTTTCTCTTTTGCTGTCACCTGCTTCCTTACTGCCCCCCACCCCATGAGGAACAGCTTACTACGGCACTCACATTCAACCCCTTGTTTCCAGGTCCACTTCCAGGGATCCCAGCTAGGATGCACAGGTCTGCCATGGTGGGTGTTAAGCTGGTGAATACTTCCAGCTGGAAGACAGCCAGGTGTCCTAAGCATCCACTTGTTGCCCTGGCTCCTCCTGTTGCTTCCCTAAACCTTCCCATGATTCTCGACTAAATGGGTAATAACAGGGTTTCCAGAACCTTCTCCAAAGCTATGGTCATGACCATTCTGATAGATTGACAGCATTATTTAGATTGTAACATATTTTTTCTATCACTGCTGCAAGTAGTCACACATGAGTGTGTGTGTGTGTGTGTGTGTGTGTGTGTGTATGTATCTGAGAGTGAGAGGCCTGTGGCCAAAATTTATCATTTAATGATGGCATTTCTTGCAGATATCACAATGGTTCCCTTGTTCAACACATTTGTCTGCCCAAATATCTAGGCTCATGCCAGGGAAAAGGAGGAACTAGGTTCTATTGGAAACCACAATGGGGACCGCAAGTCAGTCAGCTTGGGGGGCACCTGGAATGACCTGAGGGAGCCCGTGGGCAAGCAAGTGTGTGGGCAGAACAGCCACGGAGAAGGCACTGGCACCTGTGTGCTCTGCCAGGTGAAGCCAGGAGAGTGTGGTCAAGTGTTCTTGAACTCGTGCCTGCTCAGACATCCTGCTCCTGGTGGAAGCCTGCCTGCCTTCTTTCCTTCCCTCCCTCCCTCCCTCCCTCCCTCCTTTTCTCCCTCTTCTCATTCCCTCCCTCATTCACATTCAAATATAAGACACATCATCAAATCCTCATTTCAGGGTCCACTTCTCGGGAACACAGTCTAACACAGTTGAGATGCACTATTATATCCATTAAAATATTGAATACTTCCGGTTAGGAAATAGCCAGGTAGCACAAGTGCCCACCTGCTACCCTAGCTCCTCCTGTGGGTCCCGCTATACATGTGTGTGTGAGTGTGTGTGCGTGAGCATGTGCGTGAGTGTGTGTGTGTGCATGAATGTGTGTGTGTGCTTAAGTGTGTGTGTGTTTTCCCTGTAGGTAAATAAGGAAAGTGAAGTATTATTTTTGGAGGTGATTTGGAGTTTTCATTTCCTTTATAAAATGAACAGATGACTCTTTACAGCCACAACCCTGTTGTGGTTTGCGAGGGAGGTACTTCAAACAGTGGGAATGTTCATCTTGATCTCAAGAGGGTTTGGCCTGGACCTGCGTGGTGATGCAGAGGGTATTCAGGGCGGCGAGGCTGTGAGCTCCCGGGGCTGCCCATATGGGATGTTGGAGGCTGCATCCCTCGGTGAGGATCCCATCCTGAGGGTTCAGAGGATCAGACTGCCTTTTCAGGGCCCTTTGCTCCCGTTTCCTGGATCTTCACAGTGCCACGATCTAACACTTGCTAAATGCTGTGTGGTGATCGAGGCTGAGGACTTCTCGCATTGGTTCTGACAGCAACCTTCCGAGGGAGAAGCACTACAGTTGCTATCTCCAGTTTGCAGATGGAGTACCCAGGCTTCCTTCATCCTCTGAGTGTGTGTCCATGAATCTATTTCACCTGCAACATTCTGGAGGGACTCATTCCACTCCGAGGAAGGCTCCAGTTCTGTGTGTGGAGGAATTTTGTAGGAAAGCCATCAAAGTTGCCATTTTATCAAGGTCTTGCTGGAGGTTACCAGGTGCCATGGGAAACATTTTATGTAGCCTTGGTTCCATCATCTGCCTCTGATAGATGCAGAAAAGGAGACTTTGATCCATTATGTAGGTCTCTCGCCCTGGGTCACAAAAGCTAGCAGTGGTAGAGCTGGGCTTTGCTGCAAGGGGGCTGATCCCCAGTGAAACACAACTGTTCTGCTTCTCTAAACACATGTCCAAGACCCAGAGAGGAAAACCAACCTGCAGGACAGGGCAGCAAGCCCCTGCGAGGGTCTTCATAATCTTTTACCTCAGCCCAGTGGCAGCACCCATAGTCCCCTTAGATTCCCTTCCAGGGTGCTTAGATTCCAGGCTCCCCAGGCTCCAGTCCGAATGGGCCACACCGTGCACAGCAGCCTGTCCGGGCCAAGTTCCGGGTGCCTCTCTGGAAGGCCCTTTGCAGTTCAGCTCCTCCGGGCAGTTGGCATTTCTAAAGTCCTGTCTTGGGTGGCCCGCCCTGGGCCAGGTGGGGCTTTCCTCCCTGTCTAACTGAGTTCTGCTCAGTGCCACACCCCAGCCATCAGCTGTCACTTGCTCCCAGACAGCTTCTCTCCCCAGAGGAAACAGGTAAGCCCCTTCTGGCTTAGTGTGTAGTGTTTGATTTCTTTTTAAGAAAAAAAATTAATTGGAAAATAGTACCTGCTAATGAGAACCAACCTTTAACCGAACGCTTGTGACCTGCCAGGTGCCTCGCGATGCCTCTGACATGCATCCTCTCGCTCGCTCTTTCTCTCTGCATTGGACACCCCTGGCTTGTAGAGGAAGTCACAATGACTAGGAGGTTCAGAGGGACAGTTAGAAAGTGGCGCTGCTGGAACACAGGGCCAGAGTTTTCAGACGAGAACTCCTTTCTCCGAGCATAGAGAACCATTAGATATTTTGAAAGAGGAAATGAAAACTGCGTTTTCATTTTACTACCTAGAGATAATTACAGTGGGTATTTATTTGCTTGCTTTTTTTGGTCTGCTTTCCTATGAATACATGGTGACCTAAATGATTTGTGCTTTGCTTTTTTCTTTTTTAAATCACCATTTTATTCTGATTCGGTTTCCATGTCATTAAATACTCCTTAAAAGCAACACGTTAAATGAGTACCTAATAGGCCATCATATTAACAGATTACAAATTATTCAACCATTTTGTTATACATGAGCACTTTGGTGGTCTGAAACTTTGACTAGTGATTTATTTTCTTTCTTTTCTTTTTCTTTCTCTCTCTCTCTTTTTTTTAACCAGAGATTGAACCCAGGGGCACTTAAGCACCGAGACACATCCCCAGCCCACTTTATTTTGAGACAGGGTCTAACTAAGGGCTTAGGGTCTTGCTAAGTTGCTGAAGCTGGCTTTGAATTTGTGGTCCTCCTGACTCAGCCTCCTGAGTTGCTGGGATTACAGGTGTGGGCCACCAGGGGTTTCACTGCAGGTTTTGCTGCTGAAAGGATGTGGCAATATCCGAAGATGACTTTGACTGCCATAAGCCAGGGCGGGCACCTAGAGGGTAGAGACCAGAGGTACTGCTCAACAACCTAAGATGCACAAGACAGCTCCCTTTAACAGAGGATCAATGGTCCAGGCCCACAAGTCACAGTGCTACAGCAGGGAGACCTCTTCCCAGACACCCTATCGTGATAAGCATGCTTCTGCATGAAACTGAATGTGATTGACAGGCGGATCAATGGTTTTCTCAGAGTTGATTCCTAGAAGAATTAGCAACTACAACCTCTGAAAGAAACCGAAGCTCACTATCAGATTGCTTTCCGGAAACCGAGATGTTATTCTTCCAACACCAGCACCTGATTTGCCCCACTCCAGCTTGGTGAAAAATCATGATGTTGTAGCCCTTTGTTAATTTGAAACAAAAAGACTGCATGGCTCTCTTGCTGTTTTAATTTGCATTTCCTCTGATTATCAAGGAGCTGAGGATCTTTTCATATGCTTATCACTGTTTGTATTTCTTCTCCATGAATTATCAGTTCATGTCCTTAACCTACTTTTCTACTGAAGTTTTAAGGGTTTTTAATTGATTGGTGGGAAAGTTTTCTCTTTCAAACTTTTTATCTTTTTCTTTTGTATATCAAAGGCAACTTAGAACATACACTTTTTGGCTCACCATGCATAACTTGCTGAACACTCTTTGGAAGGAGCTATCTGGTAGGATGAGCATGGGTTTTTTGAGCCTCTCCCTGTCAGATGTGGAGAGGTCATTGAACGTTGACAACATTCTTTGAAGATGAAAACACCTTCACCAGGGTGTAAACAAACGTCCCATGTTACTGACAGTCGGTGATGAAAGTGCCTGCAGTTTGGAGTGTGAATTGCAAACAGAACCAGGAAGTCTGAGCATGTTCTCCAGCTGACAGAGCCCTTGTCTTGGGCTCAGGAAGAAAAGTCCTTGTAATTGCTGAATAATTGCTCACTTAATGTCACTCCCTTCATGTTCTGTCAGAGTGGGTTGGAAGGGAGAGAGATGAGCCGTGTCAGTCTTCTCTCCAGGGGAACTTGGAACAGTACGGTTTCAGAGTGGCTGGGCTCTTGGGTGCTATCTGGGCAGGTGTGTCCAATGGCGTCACTCTTGTGCCATTGGGCTCATCCAGGTCACAGGTGGATGCTGAGGGACACTCTTCTTTTATGGTTGTGCGTTCACTTTATTGGACTTCAGCTTACCAGTTCGAGCTCATGGATATTGTTGCTCTTGTGCAAGTGAAGTAGATATTAAAGACAAGCATCTCCGAGAACACCTCTGTGCGTGGTACAGAGTTGGTGCTCCACACAAGCTAAAATAAAAACGACTGGGTCGTGGCATGGGAGGCTGTCGAAATTCCCGGTTCCAACTGTGAAGTGGACAGCAAGTGAGAAATGGTGGGAGGGACACCCTTGTCTTCAGAACTGAGCCTCACAGGGGCCACGTGGTGGGAGCTGGAATCTGGGGGCCTCTTTCCGTCTCAGAGATGGCATTCTTTCAGCCCTAACAAAAGGTGGTTACTGCCAAGTGTGTTGCAGAATTTCCTTTTCACTGCCTAATTATAGTGCCTACGAGTGGCCCTCCAACACCTGGCTTTGGGAAGGAACAAGCACATTTTGCATTGTTGAGGGGCAGGGTTTGCAGTGAGCACCCACCGGGTCCCAGGCAGAAGCCAAGCACAGCTCAGGCACCATGCTGATTCCTTCCCACACTGCTCAGACCTTGGTACCGACATGACCACCCGTTCACAGCGGGGGAAACTGAGGCACAGAAGGGCTGCATCAAGCCTCTAGCACCGTTAGTACTGTACAGTAGAGTGCAGTCTAGTCAGTATTGTGTGGTGTAGTATAGTTAGAATTTATCTAGTTTAGTTTAGTTAGTACTATATAGTCTAGTCAGTATTTTATAGTGTAGTTAATATTGTACAGTATAGTGTAGTTAGTATTATATAGTATAGTATAGATAGTATTATACACTATAGATAGTATTGTATAGTGT
>PVKS010019004.1:0-19698 GCA_004027875.1 Aplodontia rufa
CTATCTCTCCACAGCCCCTCCAGCATCTATTATTGTTTATTTTCTTCATCTTTGCCATTCTGACTGGCGTAAGGTGATATCTTAATTCAAGTCACTTCTTAAAACTGCCGCTTTAGTCAGGAAAGTCATCACATCTCTGTCATACTACAATCCCCTAGGTTACTCCTAACTTCAGTGTCAGGACCTACTACTTCAAATGATTTGGAATCTCTTGGACTCATGCATTTTTTAAGGAGGTAAAAGGTTGAAAAGGAAGAGGGGTGTTATTAATTTCTGAACACATAATGGTCTTCGTCCCCTTTAAAGCAACAATAGAAACGTAACAGAACTGAGACTCTTATGATGTTTCCTCCCTCCATGCTTTGTGGATAGCCAAAACTGTGGACTTGTGTTCAGGTTAGGCAAGATGGTTTTTTATTAGAAATATCATGGATTGTAGATTCCAACAAATTAGAATTGATACTCTGGTTGGGTCTTATGTAATATCTCTATATATTGTGAAATATGTATTGATCAAACGTATTGTCAGATTCTACCTAGAACATTTCTGCTTGTTTTCATCTTAGTTAATTGGAAATTTGTGGACAAGCAACAATTGTTAAATACTCATATCCATATTACATAGGCTGTTCCTGATTTTGGCAGTCAGAATATATTATTTTCTCAACTAGAGAGTATCCATTAGGGGCTTTCCAGATGTTCTTAGTTTGGATTTTTAATTTAACCATACAGTATCTCCTTTCCTATAACAAGAGAGATATTTTCAGTCAATGCATTATGGTAGAAAATAAAAAGAAGCTGAGAACCCACTTCTATACTCTCATTTAAAAGAAAATGATAAGGGCTGGAGTGGTGTCTTGATGGTTACTGCACTTGCGTGGTGTGAGTGAGTGCTGAAATGCTGGAGTTCAAACCCCAGTGCCATGTACACAAAGAAGTCTTGGAGCAACGAAAGCCACATGAAAAACTAAATAAAAAATTGTTTCTCTCTCTCTCTCACTGTCCCTCTCTCTTAAAAAAATGATAAAACACAAAAAATAACTGGGTTTTTTTACTGAAGAGCTCTCGGATTGCTATTATTTTCCATTAAATCTGTCTTCACCTGTTCACACATGTTCATCTTGTCTAGTGTCTGGGTCAATATAAGTTCAATAGCTGCTTGAAGTTAACTTGATCACACTGATTCACCATCAGAGAGGGATTAATGTCAATTTCCTGAGAGAAAGGCTTTTCCCTGGATGTGGTAAAGCATGCTGCATGAACAATGCTCAAAGTATAAGCATCATGAAATTTACCCCACGGATATAGTTTAGAGCAAACCCAACGTTATCGCTACAATTCTATTCCTGTCTAGTTGAGAAAAAGTATGCCAGATTTGTATTAGTAGAATCTGAATAATAAGTCTATTTTTAAAAAACAATTATCAGGCGTTCTAAGAAATTTTCCATATATAACACCTTCCCTATTAATTTTATGGATCCTAATTATATCCAAACTTTTCTAGTTCCATCTATAAAACCCTGAATCTAACCAACATGAGCAAAAAAAATGGAATTTATTAGATTATAAAATTAAGAAGTACAAGGGAGGCTCATCCCTCAGGCATGGTGTATCAATTTGGATCCAATCAAGAGAAAGAAACCACATAGTAATTTGATAGTGGAAGTTTAATGTATAGAATTATTAATTGCAACAAAGAATTAGAGTATCAAAGGATTAACTGGTTAGAAGTGAAAAGAACACAGGAACAGCAGATATGAGGAGCATCTAAGTAAGAGACCATCCTCCAGGTTGAGGCTCAGACCTCATTGCTATTATGCATTTTTAATTAACTATACAATTTATCTCTTTTCATAAAATAAGAGATGTATTTTCAGCTAATGCAGCATAATGGGAAGAAAAGCAGCTGTGGCCTTGTCTTACTGGACAGCCCAAAAGTCCCTTGGTGCTGTGCCCATAGACCATTTTGGAAGCCCTCCCTCTGGAAATTTCTTGAAATGAGCCCTCTGGGGTGCACAGAAATACCATGGGAGGTGTCTCACTATAGGCACTCTGCCACAAAACTAAGTGCAGGGGCTGAACAACAGGAGGGAGCTCCTGGCGCCACTGAATGTTCTGGCCACTGTGCAGGGCAGATGCT
The DNA here is from genome assembly GCA_004027875.1 of Aplodontia rufa. Lineage (NCBI taxonomy): Eukaryota > Metazoa > Chordata > Mammalia > Rodentia > Aplodontiidae > Aplodontia > Aplodontia rufa. The sequence goes on from PVKS010019004.1 coordinate 2,141, forward strand.
TAATGCTGAAAAAGCAGTGCCTGCTGCAGGAGCAGGGCTCTGAAGAAGCCAGGGGTATGCAGGAGGGGCTAAGGGCTGGAGAAGCTGCTGGTGCTGCAAGAGCCTGCAAAGACCGCTTGCAGGACCAAGCAACCCAGTCCAATTTTCCTCTGCAATGTCTCTCTTGCGCCCTCTACTGAGTGGTTATCCTGGTGCCACATAGCAAATGAAAATAATTTAAAGGGACCGTGTCCATTTTCCGAGAGCAAAGAAAAATGATTAATTTAAAGCAAAGGTAACCAGATAAAAAAATTCAATTGTGTTAGCAGGATTTGTTTTTTTCCTCTATTTCTCAGTACTTTTTTCCTCTGGACTGGCTTCATTCTAGATGAGTTGACTCCATATTTTATTAGAAAAACTTCAGCAACAGAAGAAATTATCTTTTTGGCAATTGTAACAAATATTCCAGAATTGATTCTGGTTGACTCTAATTAGCCCAGCTTGTGCCAGAGGTCATCCCCAAATCAGTATGGCTGGGGGATGCGATACTGTTTTCACCTCATTCAATGTTCTACACCCCGTTCTTTCCCTCCTCAGAGTGCTATTATCAGAATAAAAGGTTGTTACTGGGGAGCCAAAATAATGTAGAGTAAGCACAACTACAGAATTCATTACATGCCTTAAAAATGTGCCTTACATCCTTTGGTCACATTTTTAAAATCATTTTTACATGGTCCTGCTCTTGAAGCAATATTAAAGACAGTGTAGGACTATGCTATATAGTCAAATCCCTTAAGTTTACCGCAGAGGAAGGGTGGGGGGAGACAGGAGGGGATACCCATTGTTAACATTTGTTTTTGTTCTATTAAAATATAAGTCAATTTATAAATTTTAAATTTTTTAAAGAAAAGGGTCCTATTTACTTAACTAAACATTTTCTTTTAGCAATAATGGTACACTGGTGTCATCTGATACAACTCAGTACAACAAAAAGGAATAAACTATCAATATACCAATATAAAAATTTGGGTGGAGGCCAAAGGCATTATGCTGGTGAAAGGCATATCTCAAACTGCTACCTACAACATGATTTCATTTTATGTAACATTCTTGAAATGGCAGAATTGTAGCAAATGCACAACTGAACTAAGATTGCCAAGAGCTGATACAGAGGAGAGAATAAAACAATAGAGGAATAACATGGGGAAGTTTTAGGGACTGATGGAATAATTCTGATTACTATGGTTGTTACACAAATCAATAAATGTGACAAAATTTCATAGAATGGTGCACCTTCCTCCCTTGAAAAAATAAAATAAAATGAAAGATTGCATGTAAAACCTGGCAGAACCCCAACTGGCATGTAGTTTAGTCAATGGTATTGTGCAAATGTTAATTTCCTGATTTTGATCATTTTACTATGGTTTTTGAAGATGTTATCTGTAGGGGAAGTTGGGTAAAGGGTACAGAGGAAATACTGTACTTTTTTTTTACAACTTCTACATAGGGATAAATTATTTCAAATTTAAGTTGGAAAAAATAATGGTTAAAAAACAAAATTTAGAGAATTTTTGACAAGGAATCAGAAAACTGAAAATTGGTTCTTAATCTATTTTTTAATTTCTTCACAGTGAACAAAATCATCGATAGTTAGTCTAGATATATCTGAAATAATTAGCCTAGATATAAATGCTTATACTTAATTTTAAGAATCAAGGATATTTTAATAAACAAATTCTGAAAAGCAACAAAAATGATCAGAAAAACATATATGAATTTAAAAAGGAAAATTAAAATGAACCCTGTGGCACTACATTAGTTGGAGATTTTTTTAATAATAAAATAGTGATTTATTATATAAAATTTTATAATTAACTAATTCTTTACAGGTTATATATTTAGTTTGTACTTTTTATGAAATAAAAACACTAAAAATACATTTTTGTTGTTATTATTTGCATACATCCTTAATTTTAAATGCATAATTATTGGTTGATCAGTATTAGTCTAGTGATTTTTTATGCTCAGTAACTTATAGATCATATAAGACATAAAAGCACATTCCTCTGAAGGATCCCTATCCTATCTCTCTTTTTAAAATATTTTTATTAAGGAATTTAGCTATTGTACAATCATAAATGCATTTAAAGTAACAATATGATATGCATATACTCTTAAACTAGAATTTCCCCCTAGATCCCTCCCTATTCTCCTCCCCTCTCCCCTCTCCCAGCTACCCCATTCCCCCACCCCCTCCACTACATATCTATTAATGTGAAAAAAATTAAAATACATATGCTAAGAACAGTGTGCTTGTGTGTGTACATGAATTAATATATACACATAGATTCCCCAGCTGTGCACACTGAGAGCCTATAAGAGCATGAAGTCCAAGAGCCATAAGCAAACAATAAACAGAATGTTTTTCCTGAACATCATTTTATAGTAAACATAACTAGGGTTTCTTAGAGAGCTCATTGGTTCCAGGGCTGGGAAGTTAGTCTGGAATATCTTGTATGCCAGGTAATAAGAATTGGCTTTAAAATAAACAAACCTGAGCAATAAAATAAACATAAATGGTATTGGATTATAACCCAAAAGAATACAATTAAATTCCATTAGTACACACTAACATAAATAAGTAACTGAATATAAAAAGGGAGGCAGAAGTAACAATTCTTTAGAGAAAATTATAGTTAACAGATATCCAAATAATGTGGAATCGAATATTCACCCTTAGAATCCCAGTGTAAGAACTGGAGCAGAAAAATGTGGCTGTGAATGCTAAAATTGGTGGCTATTCATTCAAGTAGAATAAAAATATTTTCATAGTCTTAAAGTATCTCCTTCCAAATATTTGGTAACATTAAAAGGAAAAATAATCATTGTACAATAGAGAATGCATGTAGCACCACTTTTTAGTCAAATGCCCAAAGTTAATATTACTAATAATACATTTTGACATAATGTACTTCTTAAATGATCCACCGAGAGGGGCACATCCCTTCTGTGTTGTCATTTCTGATAATGCATAACCTCAGTTTAAACATGAGAAAATATTAAAAAAGAAAAGCCCAAATTCAGGGATGCTCTGTGAAATAAATCATAGGATATTAATTTTCAAAAGTATCAAGATCATGCAAGGCAAGAAAAGACAGGAATTGTCACAGATGGGAGAAGACTAAAGAGACATAGGATCTTGGATTGGACCCTGGGGGGAAAAAACTTGTGAAAGCTGAATAATTTCTGTAGCACAAATTGTAATATTGTACCAAGATGAATCCCTTAGTTTTGATCGTTGTAGCAAGGCTATGTGATATATTCATATTGTGGAATATGGAAAAGTGTATACAGGGACTCTGTTGTACTTCCCTTACAACTCTTCCATGAGTTTAAGATCACCTCAAAATTTAAAGTATTTGAAAAGAAAAAAGTTCCCCTTGTTATTATGACATTGAATCGAGTTTGAGAATCAATGTCTTGGTGATTGATGACTCAGTTCCTGCCAGATCTTTACTCTTATAGAAGTGTAGACTTGCTCAGATAGAGCCAAGCAGAAGATTGATGCGAGGGTGAATGAAAGAGGACCCAAACGATCAAGTAATTACATCTCAAAGCATTGCAAGACATAAGTTAGAAAAGGATGTGGAGAAGGAGGAAGACATGGGAATTAAGAAGAAGGAAGGAAAGAAGGAACTCGAGCAGAAGCTATTTTGAATAACAAAACTATTGGAATATAAATCTCACTTATTGCATAAAGTAGCATCAAAGGGATGGAACAATTGTTCCCGAAACAGGTTATATTGAAATAGAACTTCAAACTATATGGTCCTATTAATTACTTTCAATGATAGAAATTAAAAGAAGTTTAGCATTTGCATATATCCAATTTAAGAACATAGCACAGATAAATTATTTCATAGTTATTCACAAGATGAATATATGTAGTTTGCTTAATAGTTCCAGTTGAAAATTCTCAGTAAGACAAAATGACAATTCACGTTGAGTTATTCAAATCAAAGTATTATTAAATTCTTTTTCCTTCTGAAATACTTAAATAACACAGAACTTCCAAACAACATACTTTCATCTGTAAGATGAAAGTAAATACAGTATTAACCATGAACTATGAAGGGTTATATCTGTAATTGGTAGCCAGTCATTTTAATCTACAATTTTATAGATTCTCTTTTTTTCTTGTATTGTTATTCAAATGCAGCAATTTTAAAATGCATTAAACAATAAGTAATTGGGTGATGAATTTGCTAAACCCATATTCTACTCTCTATTCATATCTTTCTATAACAATGCCTTTCCGCTTAGTAGCATAGTCTATGAGTCACATATATTGTCTGATTTTGGGTAGCTAGAAAATATTAAATGAAAAATATCAATAATTATTTTTTGAATGTGGTCTAATTTCATATTAAGTAAGTTCCGGGGAAAGTTCTCAAGATTAGCTGTAATTAATTTAACATTATCAAGATTTTCCATATAATTTTCATGTGCTGAAAGACTTCCCTTCTATAAGACAAATGAGTTTCTCTACTGCGGGAATTTCATTTCCAAGTAAAAGCTGAAATATATTGAGTGTCTTCCCCGGTGTGTACGAAAAGATAGTGTCTTGTGAGAATCTCTAAAGGAAATGGGAGTAACTAAGAGAATTTTTAGGACTACTACATTTCTCTGTACTGCAGAAAACATTTGAAAATGATTTAATTGTTCCCTGTAGATCAACTATGTGCTTGTATAGGCTGCAGCAACTCATTTAAACGAAGGTCTGCATGTGTTCCCTCTTGGGATTCGAGCCATCTGTGTCTAGGAGGCCTTCCTTACTTAGCAGCACATTAGCCAGACACGGTGAACACATGGTTAGAGTATCCATGGAGGACAGGTGCATTCACACTACCTAAACTCAAGAGAAGGGTGAACACCAGAACTTCAGCATCACTTTTACCTGGGATAGATTAGTATGATCATTTAAATCATTGTGTTTTTTATGAAATTAAGATAAATGGAAAGCCAAATGTCATTTGGAAGGTGTCTTGCTGAGCCTTGGAATCTGAAGAAAGAATATTTGATATAATAAATGTTTAATAATCAAACTAAGCTACTTCACAATAAGGATGAACTTGGAGATAGGTTGAAATAAATACAGTTCATTAACTGGAGACCCGACACGGAATATGTTTGGATTGGCATTGGTTTCTTTGTTTCCAAATGTGACCATCAATTATCACTTAGAACTAACCATTTAAATGACTTAACCTCTCAGAGCTTCATAATACTAACTAAAAAGCTTGTTGTGAAGATCCATTAAGATGATGTTTGTATGTACCTTTTGTGTAAAAGGTCCTCATTCACCACCTATTTCTATTTTAAAGTCAGAATGAGTTTTGAGTTAAGAATTGACTTTTTAAGGTACTCATCTCCTTGAACTGTGATATACTGAAGGTGGCAGAACACCGAAGAGTTGAACAATCTCATGTCCACACAAGCAGCTAACCTATAATTGGTGAATAACGAATAAAAATATGTTAGTTTTAAATGGAAGGAATCCAAACAATCAGATGTTAAGTAGTTAAATATTCAGCCTGGAAAATTATTTATATGTTAAATCAAGGTAGTGTGGTAGGCAACATATTGAAATGAAAGGATCAAGGGTTTCTAAGTTCAATGAACTTGCTTTGGAATTTCCAACTCTAGAAAAGTTTGAGAAAGCATTTAATGCCCCATTAATTTTGCTCACATTTGAAAAAGCAATAATAACTATTTAAAAATTTACCAAGGTAGAAGCAAGTCATACATGAAGGTATGTAAATTGCCACCTAGTAGAAGTTCAATATGGTTCTTAACACCATACTTCATAATTACATACATGTAAACTTCAGAATACCAAGAAAATGCCTGTGGGTTTGACAGAGGCCTATGTGTTAAGTACATAGTTTCAGGCTCCCCTTCTATTGCTTGAGGTTTGAATCTATTAGAGTTTCCTGAATACCAGAAAACTGCAGTAGGAAATTTATTGTGGTAGAAAAGTGTGCTCAGTGCTAGTAGCAGTTTTCACAGCTAAACTAAAACTTAATTTGCTGTCTGAAATGGATCCCTTGCAGGGAGTCCTAAACATTGCTGAGGGGAGGTGGATGGGCAGAATAACACTTTCCTACCGGCACCTTGAGAACAATTTTTATATCTCTGTTATGATGCTCATTTTGCTAGTCTTCCTTTTTAACCTGTTCGTTTTTACATCTATTGCCTTATTTTTCATGAAATTGAAGCTTAATTTCCCCATAACCTTTTAAAATGCCAAGAGTCTTCTGTTTCTAAAATGCATTACTTAATATACACTGTATTATAAATTAATGGATTTCTGAGAGATCACAATTAAATTTTTAAATGGTGCATCCACACAGGGCTTTATGTTTCAAAACATTTTATTTTAATGAAACATTCTATTCTGTCAAAGAAAGACAATATTCAAATGCACACAAAACTCCCTTTCTTTAATTTTTAGTTCAAAGATCCAGAGGGGGCTTTGGAGGTAGAAAAAGGCACCACCTTAACTTATGTTGTTTTTTGTTGATCAATGGTTTTTCAGCATTTCTCTAATCTTTGGGTATAATAGGCCACTATGTTAGTTGCAGATACATGCTGACAAAACAAGAACAAAGGTATGAGATCAAAGTTTATTTGAGCTGTAAGTTTATAGCAATCACAATTGCAAGTTGATTAGAAAACCTGCAGTGAGATTTCTAGGGAGAGCCTCATAAAAATATATCATCTTAATACTTTTGCATTTGAAACTGGCTGCTGGAAAGCCTTCCTTACTGATCATCCTTTTCCAAGAAAATGGATGGTTTTGACAGAGAATCTTGCTTTTTATCTTTCCTCTCCCAACCTTCACCTTCCCCATGCCTCCTTTCTTTTTTTTTTATTTATTAGATGGATATAGAGATACAATTGAGGGGGAAACATTATCAAACATTCAAGAACCAATACATATATAATTAGTTATCCAGGGCTAATGCCATATCATGGATGCCCAGCTTGGGTTCCCCCTGTAGCTGTTTCCCCCAGAAGAACTCCTAAGTTAAATGGATATCTTGTGCAGGACAGAGATCTCCTTCTGAGATTATTCCCCCATATTCCCATTCTCTAGTCTCCTAGGAGCACTTCCTACACCCTCCTCCCCCACCCCCTCCCTACGCCTCCAAGTATCCTAGGGAGTCATCTCCTGGTTGTGTTGAGAATCATACAATTTGAAGTTATTATTACCTTAGCCGTCTAACATACTGCTTCCCCATATATTCTAGTTTCCACAGATAAGAGATACCATTCGGCCCTTGAGTCTCTGAGATTGGGATACTTCACTTAGCATAATTTTTTCCATCTCCATCCATTTGGCTGCAAAAGCCATAATATTGTCTTCTCTAATGGCCAAGTAGTATTCCATTGTATATATGTACCAAAGTTTTTGTATCCACTCGTCGAGTGAGGGGCATCTGGGTTGGTTCCATAGTCTAGCTATAGTAAACTGACCTGCTATAAACATTGATGAAGCTATATCACCATAATAGGCCGATTCTAACTCTTTTGGGAAAATACACAGGAGTGGGATAGCTGGGTCATAAGGTGGTTCCATCCTTTATTTTTAAGGATTCTCCACACTGCTTTCCATAGAGGCTGAACCAGTTTGCAGTCCCACAAGCAGTGTGACAGTGTTCCTCTTTTCCCACATCCCCTCCAGCATCTGTTGTTGTTAGAATTTTTCATTTTTGCCACTCTAACAGGAGTGAGGTGGTATCTCATTGAAGTTTTGATTTGCATTTCCCTTTTAACTAATGATGTAGAGCATTTTCTCATATATTTATGGGCTTTCTGGACTTCCACTGGGGAGAAGTTTCTTTTAAGATCCATAGCCCATTTATTGATTGGATTATTTGTGGTTTTGGTGTTTAGTTTCTTTAGTTCCTTGTATATTCTGGATATTAGCCCTCTGTCCGAGGTGTAGCAGGGAAAGGTTTTCTCCCATTCTGTAGGTTCTCTCATGATGCTCTTGACTAGATCTTTAGCTGTGCAAAAATTTTTTAGTTTAATTGCATCCCATTCATTTGTTCTTGACTTTACTGCTTGAGCCATGGGAGTTTTGTTGAGGAAGGTGCTGCCGACTCCTATGTCCTGTAGTGTTGACCCTACTTCTTTTAAGTTGTTGGCTTAATATCCAGATCTTTGACCCATTTTGATTTAATTTTTGTGCAGGGTGAAAGATAAAGATCCATCTTCAGTTGTCTACACATGCCATGCCTCCTTTCTAAAAGAGGGAAAGGCAAAGGTGATATTCAGGTCCTGTAGGGGTCCATGTGGGAGAAAATGAAAGAGTCCTTCAGAGCACAGTGGGGATGATTATCCAGCCGCTTTGACAAATTTATGGACATCTGTTCCAGAGTCATCTTGCTGCACAAATCTGCCGTTAACAAACAGTAAGGACTTTAATTAACTGAAAATACTATGGAGCAAAACTGGTGAAATGGCACAATCTGGAATAGGAAGATGTAAAACTTTCTCCTCAGCTCTGTTGCTTAGGGATTATATTAAAATTTGTCTTGATCACAAATGATTTCCCGCTGTTGTAGGGTTCTTATTAGTAGAAAATGCTTTATGATTTGAAATGTTTTGCTCAGGTGTGCCACAGCATTAAAATGTAAATTTCCTGAGCTCTGGATTTTTTCCCTTTGGCCTTCTGTTAATGCTCCATTAGTGTTCATTAACTTTTCATGCTCTGCAAAAAACTATGTTGATCAGTTCTGAGCTTCAAGAAGAAGAGGTCAGCCAGAACCTAGCAGTGTCCAAACCCTTGATATTAATAAACCTAATTAGAAATTTAAAGTAAAGTCAGGGTGGTCCCCCTAGAAAAATCCACTTTTCACGTAATCACAGGATTGTGGATGAGATTTCAAGGCTCCCCTAGACTCTCAGAGGTCACTCATGCTAATGCAAGGATCATAGGCAAATTGAGCATCTCTTCTTCAGACACGTTCTAATTGGCTTCTGTACTTGGAGTACTGCATCCCTTGCATGCCACCAGCTGACCCATTCAAATGCTTCAAATAACAAGAATATTAAAGTTTCCCAGTAGACATGAACCTCAGATTTAGAAAATAAAACTTGTTCCAATGTGGTTCAAAGTCTAATGGTTTCCAATTGAAATTTTTCACTCGTGATCCAAAGAATGATAAATTAAGTCAGTTGCAGGTCATCTGTCTTGGCTTCCACCGGTCCAACTGTGGTGGAGGTATAGGGTGCAGGAGGTGGATAAAGGGGAGTTGTATCTAGAGGACTGGGTCACATGCCTGGCAAGGCAGCTATGCACTCTACCAATAAAGTGAAAGTTCCCTGCAGAGTAAGGTCATTGTTGAAAATGGGTTTTTCAGCAACAGTGTTTGACATTCATAAATTACATAGTCTAAGATTACACAGTCTACTTCTGAGGGCATTTGAGAGATGGTAGCAGGAACCTATCTTGATGTGCAAAAGGGATGTGACATGTACACATGTGTTCCCTGTGACCATGAATTTTTATTTTTTTAATTAGTGGTGGTTTGGGGAATTCAAAACGAAAATACTGCTACATAATCCCTGTGATCTGATAAAACAAACACAAAAACATGAGTTAAGAAATAAACATTTTTCACTATATTTTTCATTAATTTGGTTTTATATTCATAAATTCACTTGAGTAATCTCTAGTGTTAACTTTCCATTAATAAAATGAGACTACTAAAAAGATTAGGGAATTAGGTAATTAGGAGATAACTCCCAAAATATGTAGCTATGGCTTTTCCTAAAGTAATCATATTTACCTCAATCTTAGCAAAGCTTTTCATTTTTTAGGTGATAGAGAAAAATACATGAGGTATACTTTTTAACTTTCTAGAAGAACTGTACTATGTTATTCTAAAATTACTATACTTACCTTTATAATTAAATCAAAGGCACCCAGTGTCAAAATGATCCTTTCAACTGGGGCTAGTGTCCTTTGGTATTTGTAAAATTCTGTATTTATAATAGCAACTTTCACTCCTGTACTGATTCGGTGCTAAACAGCTCCATTGTTTTTCTAATTATCTTCAATCAAACCCTGAAATTCAAGTCACCAGGAATTTGAATAAACAAAAATTAAATCTTAACCCTTATTATTTAATCTTAGCTTCACCTCATTTTTCCTGCCCTTAGAACTGGGGTTGTGTTCAAGCTTCTCAGAAAGAATTCTCAGGTCTTCACCTCACACAACATCCATGCCTAAGCCCCGTCCTGAGCTGGCTGGGTCTGCTGTCTCTGTGCCAATTTTTCTGGGACTCTGGGCACCTGTCTGGCCTTGGAGCTCTGTCCCCTGGGCATACTGATGGCCATTTTCACACTTGGTTATTCTAGCTCAGTATCTAGATGGGTGTTAGCCTTCAGCTCCCAGCAGCATAGCCTTCTTAATTACCTTTCTTTCAGCTGCACTGACCACTCTTCGCTTTAATCTTCTTTTCTCCAATGTGACTCCTTTGGACATTTATATCTCATTCTCTCCAATGCTGGCTGGCCCCAGTGATGTACCCTGCAATGCCAGCATTCTCCAGCAGACCCTGTAATCTTGATGGGACACTCCAAGCTCTACACTGCCAGGGATCTGCCACAGCTTTCCTGATTTCCCAGTCAACAGAGAATATATTTTCTGACCCTGAGGTCTCAACATTGACCTCTGTGCCTCTGAGCACTACTTTTTAATCTCTATTCCATTCCTCTCCCCAAATCAACCACTCCCCCTGAGACTTTATAAACACAAGGTTGACCTGTCTTTCTGGGGAGTCAGGAGAATTTTTCCCTACCATCTCACTCTAATAAATATTTTTATTTACTTTTTCAGAGAGTTTTACACCATAATTTGTTGCTTCCTGTAGTGAAAGAAACCAGATGTTTCAATAATTTTTGCATTTTCTCCTAATTCCCCAAATAGTCTTTTTATTTCATCGTGATCCTTTAGAGAAAGCTGCGTAGCAAGCATCAGTATAAAGCAAGCAGGATCCTCAAAGTTAGGTCCTGAGGATTCCAAATAGGCATTTTCACATCTTGTCATTCCACCTCAATACATAGGCAGGAGTTGGCTTTTTAATTCCTTGAACCACGGCTTTGTAAAGTTCCTCCTTACAACTCCTCTAACAACTGCTCTACTTTTTTGGTTTTTTCTCTCCAGTGCTCCTTCAGTTACCTAAGAAAGAAGAGGGCTTTTTGTTATTGTTGTTTTGGTTGGGTTTTTTGTCATTGTTTGTAGTTTCTTTAGGTAATAAAAACTAGTGCAATCACTTGTTCCTTAGCCTGTCCCAGGGTGATGTTCTGAGAGCTGGGTTTCCAGACCGTGTAAGGAAGCACCTTCTCTCCATCTCTGTCTCTGCTCATAATGTACTCCTAAAAGCCATCAGAGAGAAGGAATGACGAAATAAATCAAGAGGTATCAATTTATGCTCCTAGAGTGAAAGTTGTTCCCAATATATCAGGTCTCTCTCTTTCCTGTCTCAAGATTTTGAATGATCGTTTTCATTCCTGCTCTGCAATCTAAACGTCCACATGGTGGTAATTATCTGCTTTAATTAGGAAAGCAAAACCCCCAAAAGGAATAGCAACTAAGAAAACAAACAAGTTTTCGTTGGTGAGAGAAGGTCGGTGATTTAGAACAATCCATGAAGGATTGTTCATGGATTGAACAAGCCCTCCACCTGACCTAGAGGCGGTGGCTTCCCGGCAGTCACACAATAGGCCATTACAGAGTCACCCACATCTCCTCCCATTCTCCATCAGATTCATAAGGCTTCGTAAAAAACATGACCCACACTTCATTAAAGTTTTTGATAATGAGAGATGATAGCATCAGGTTCAACAGCTTTAGGATAGAAAGACATTCTAATGACACAAATACAAACTGAATCAAAGAGAGTTTCTCTGGTCATCACTTCAAAGGTAGGGGTGTGTGTGTGTGTGTGTGTGTAAAGAGAGAGAGAGAGGGAGATAATGTTACTGTTGTCAACATTATTGACATTTTTTGGGTTTCTACATTAGGTACCAAGAAGATTTTAAATTAAAAAACGGGAGTTCTATCGTTTAAATAGTTGTGAGAATAAAGTTATTATGTATAAGGTTAAGAAAAGAAACACATCCATCTTGTTATATAGAAATCCACGTATCAAAGTGTCAGTGGTAGAGTCAATAAAATGAATTATTCATGTGATTAATGAAATCTAAATTCTAAGATAGGGAATTATCTTATTCCATTCAAGGCCCAGTCACTTTCAAAACATACTAATGCAACGAAATACAGCACCCATCTGTATTTTTCAGGTGTAGAATCCACTTCGGGACTGTCGATGGATATGGTGCTGAGGAAGTAACCAGGAGGGAGAAGGGGGCCTCTACTTATCCTGGCAGGTTCTTGACTTATGCCACCCAAAGGAATTTCAGAATGCGTCAGAATAGGCACAAATATTTACTTAGGGAAAGCATGGAGGTCTTTACTTTTATTTTTGGAAGGCAAGCAATAGTATGAGATACACTCAAGTGAAAAGGGGCATCCGTGCTCCAGTGAGACATTCTTTTGGGTTCTGGACTCTTCTTTTTAAGGGAATCTTGGTAAATCGTGAACATGAGAAGTGCATCCGGATGACATCAGACTGGTGAGCTCACTTCTCTTAATCACGGAGCACAGGCCAGGTCACAGTGATCTGGTTTTCTTCAGGGTCTCTAGGTTGATGTCATGCAGTCAACAGATAATGTTTGGAATATACCCGTATCATGAGTCTCTGACAGTATTTTTCCTTTGACTATATTTAGTCTAAAGAAAATACATTGTATGAGCTAGCATGTAGGCATTAATCACGTATATTCACACTACTCTGAGATTCTAGGGTCTTCACAGAATTTGGGTTGAGAGCAAAACAGGCTTAGAGAGTAAAGGTGGAGGTGTTTATGGGGCTTCTCTGATTTAAAATTACAGTTCCTTTTCTCTTTTCTGTTGGCCTCCTTTCTTTTCATCCTCTGTCTTATATCTGCCTCAAGGACCTTCAGTACTTAGTTCTAGGCTCCCCTATTGTAAAGTTTCTGAGGAGGCAATGTTAGAAGATAAAGGAAGCTTAGAGGAGTGACAGGGCAGGGTTTTCCAGATCAGTGGTGGAAGGCATGAGGCATGCTGGGTTTGTTAAGTGGGCAGGGGTATCAGTGTCAAAGACAGTCTGAGAGGAGCAGGGAATGTGTCTAATCAAGGGATTTCTCTTTCTGTCATTTCCTTATTTTCTACCCAGCATGAGAATATTAAATTAACCCCTGCCTAAAGCTATATTTGAAAGTACATGTTCTTTAGAGCCAAATTATGATACATCACCTTTCTGGTCTCTAATATGAAGAAGCCACTTAAATTTCAGAGACTTAATTTCCTCATATATAATATTATAATATCATAAAATGAAATGAAATAAGGATCTGTCTTTCTTGCACATTGGGAGGACAATAAAAATATATTCAGAGTCTTCAGAACACAACTAGTGCTGAATAAATGGTAGATATTACCAAAGCTTGCTTTGTAAATCTTTGGGCCTTGTCCGTTGTAAAAATGAATCACCAACTTTGTTGGACAGTATCTTCTTCATATTTAATTTTCAGACCAAAATAGCCATATGGTTTTGAGATATGTCCTTAAACTTTATATGAGTCCATTTTTCACCCAGGAGATAGTAGGGATAATAATCCTGAGTAACGGCAGAGCTCTGCAAGGCCATGAGTCTAGTAGTGAGCTAGCCATTTTGTTCTTGATCATAATTAAAGCAAAGCACAGCTTACACTTCAATAGGCTTCAGGATAGAGCACAGCACAAATCGGAGGGCCAGACGACCTGCACTTCTGCTCACAGGCCCTCCACTTAGCATGACTGAGTCTTGGACAACTTGAGACACTTGTTTAGCTTCATTTAGCTTCATTCAATTTAGCTTCACTCAGTTTCATCATTTTCTAGACTTCCATTGCACCATTTAAGTTTGAACAGTGAAAATCTTTTATACTTAAATGTCTATTCCTTCATCTATTCTAGTGGTGCTCTGCTTTCTGAATGTAACAAGTAGTTTGAGATGAAAATATTAAATTATTTTACCACAAACTGGGTAAACACAAGCTGACTTTTTGACTCCATGGTTCCTTTTCCTTCCTTAGAAAATTTATTCTAGAAGAAAACTTTGAAATCTACATAAAAATAGAAATAAATGTTCTTTAAATCTTTTCTTTTTACTTTTCTTGGTACTGGGGATTGAACTCAGGTGTGTTTTTACCATTGAGCTACATCCCCAGCCCTTTTTATTTTTTTATTTTGTTATTTTGAGACAAGTTCTCACTAAATTGCTGAGGGCCTGGCTAATTTGGTGAGTCTGGCCTTGAACTTGCGTTCCTTCTGCCTCAGCTTCCCAAGTTGCTGGGACTACAGGTGTCCACCACTATGCACAGCTCCAGAAATGTTCTTAGCAGTATAATAGTGCATCATTTTACCAAAATCAGGGGGGGAAAGTCAAAATTGGGTCCCAACTAGGGAAAACTATTAACTGTATCATACTCATTCAAAAACAATCATGCAGGCATTGAAAATTACAAATAAAATAATTATTTATTTTACAGTTGAAAAGTGATTTATGATACTATATCACATTTGAAGACCGTGGTTAAAAGAAGTGTTTATAAAATGTAACTGAAATTGTAAATAAAAAATTTATATGAAATATGATCACAACCAAATAAAACTTCACATATGGAAAAGTATTAGAATATATATACACCATATAGGTGATGAGGTTATACATCTAATTTTCTTTAATATTAAGTTTTTAAATTTAAATAGAAACTTGTCCCCATAATAAACTGCCAGTTTTCAAACAGGAGGCATGGTGTGATTATCCCACTGAATAACTAGTAGGATTGTCTTTTTTTCTTGACAGACTATAATCCACAAGACAACTGTTGGGTATTATTTTGCTATGAGTGCGTAAGTTACCATTTTTTTCAACTATGTTTATAAACAAGATGAAATTTCATAGAATGATATCAGGTCATTCCATAAAAATAAAATGTAAGTATGTTCAAATTTTATGCAACTTCAGAAGTAGCTGAAATTACAGTGGTATTCAAATTAAAGAGTAGGAATAATGCAAATTGTAGTAGTATCCAAATTAAAGAGTAGGAAATGCATATGCTTGTTTAGCTATAGGTCATACTGAAGATATAAACAGGGGAAATGACAGGTACACACGTGTGTGTTTGTGCATGTAGACCCCAATTTAGAGACAACAGTTATGGCACAAGTATAAATACCATGATATGCATTCATAAGTACATGATCCCAGTCTTAGGGTAGCTTGTCCATTTCTAAAAGGGGCATGGACATCTTCTGTGTTTTTGAGACAGTTCATCAGAGATTGCTTTGTTTTTGAAACCCCAGTTTAATGACATCTGAAGAGCACAGTGAACTCCCAATGTCATCTGTGTTGACTCTGTTTAAAAGATAAACCTCATACTTTTGAAATACAGCCTTGGTCAGCTAATGAAGCTTTTTCTTCGTATAAACATTTTAGAAAAATGTATTCCCATTTAAAAAGGGAACCCATGGCTCTGACTTAACTACTGAAAAGTAAAACGCTCAAGTTACGTGGAATCAGTCTGGCTATTATTCCAGTCTTTCAAACAACTAACCAACTAGTACCAGGCAAATGAAGTTTAGGCTGAGTCCAAATAATCTGTCTGGTTCAGACTTTCATGTTCAAGACTTCTCTTTTCAAGAAAATATACACTGAGGGCCTGAGCCTGTTCTTTAATCGTGAGGCTGATGTTTGTTTCCTTTTTGTAATCTTAAATCCTCCGTCCTTGGCTCCTGGTTATTTCAGAAAATACATGGAGCACAAACAAATGTTAAATAAAGCTCAAGTAGCGTCAAGCATATAATCTCTCCCCCATGTGCCCTGCTCACCCCCAAGCAAATTTATGTTTCCATTACAAAGGAGATGCGTCTGAAATAGGTGCTAAATAGCATAATTTCTTAGAAAACAATAGATTTTCTTGGTCGTATGTATACTGTTAGTTCACCATTCCCCTTTTAGAAATGGAGGAGTTACCCAAAGACTAGGATCATGTACTTATGAATGCATATCATGGTATTTATATTTGTACCATAACTGTTGTCTCTAAATTGGGGTCTACATGCACAAACACTCACATGTGTGCACCTGTCATTTCTCCTGTACCATGTTTTTATCCTAAAAGTCAATGAAGCCCAAACTGTTCTGTATTTTCTTCATACTGCAGCATCTAGACTGTCATTCTGTGACCTTAGGGATATTTTGAAAGCTGATAGAGAGTAATGGTAATAACATGTTTGATACCTGCAGAGATTGTAAGTATGATAAAATAGCTGTGTCAAGAAATATATTTTCAAAAATGATCCCTACACATGAACTAAAGTAATTGTCTTTCTTTCCTTCCTCTTTCTTCTTCTGTTCCTTCCTTCCTTCCTTTTTTCTTTTTTTCCTTTATTTCATTTCATTGAAGCATTGGTCATTGCAGAGCATTTAAAAGATGCAAAATGTGCAAAAGGAAAACCCAATTGCTATAATCTTATTATGTAGAGATAGAAATGCAACATTATAAAGAATAATTTTCATGTGCTATTAAATACAAAATTATGAATATTGTACCCAATTTTCTCTTATGCTTTACTGGGTAAGATATCATTGCATTCTATAATATGTAATACACAGAATAATAAACATTCATAAGAATATCTAATGGAGTTAAAATATCTTTTAAAAACCCTAACATAGTCCTCTAATTTTAAATGTGAATATTACATGGCATTTGGATACATATCAAGTTCTTTAAGAATTAGAGGCCTTGGGGCTGGAGTGGTGGCTCAGTGGTTTCAGCGCTTGCCTCGCATGCGCAGGGACATGGGTTCGAACCTTGGCAGCACATATACAAAGAAGTGTCTGAGCAATGAAAGCCAAATGGAAAAACTAAATAAAATTAATTTTTTTTCTCTCTCTACCTCTCACTGTCTCTCTCTCTTAAAAAAAAAAAGAATTAGAGGCCTTGACACTGATGTTTTGTATACTGAGTTCTTTAAGAATTAGGGATATAGGTGGAGAGATGGCTCAGCGGTAGAGTGCTTGCCTGGCATGCGGGAGGTCCCAGGTTCAATCCCCAGCACCACAGACCAATAAAGAAAGGAAAAATAAAAATCATATGAAAAAGAATTAACTCTCTCACTGCCCACCCCTCTTAAGAAAAAAGAATTAGGGGCATTAACACTGCTGCTTTTGAAAGTTTTATCTCAAGATTCCACTGGTAGAAAACAGGAGTATCCATGTTCCCTGGTGTCTGAAGGTTCCTGAAGGAGCCCTGAACTCAGTGCTCTGGTAGAACAGCAGATGATTCTGTAATCACCCAGCTCAAGCTGTCTGGAACCTGCTGAGAATCACCTGAGGAATATGTCTCCTGCTGTGTGGATGGGCAGTAAA